>PVKS010012772.1:0-52792 GCA_004027875.1 Aplodontia rufa
ATTCCTGACCCAGCTCTCCCCAGCCTCAGTCGCTCCCACCACACACTGCTTCCTGCTGATTCTCATTACACTTCTCATTGATAAGGTGTAACAGAAGAAAATGAATAGCTGTATCTCCAGATCATATGTTCCATGGAGAAAATAACCTGTCAATTTGAGAAATGGTAATCTGTATGTGTGTGTGCTGAGCATCAAACCCAGGACTTGATGCATGCTAGGCAAGAGCTCTACTGAGCCTCGCTCCCATCTGAGAAATAGTAAATTTTTAATCCTTTAAGAAAAACATTTCTTTACAGGGCATCTCATGCCAGGCACTGTGGAAGAGGCTTGTGACTAAGGTGAAGTAGGGACAAGCTCCCTACATCAAGGAGTTCACATTCTAATATGGGAAGTCAGAAGGGACAATAGGGGAAATGAAGCAATACAGATGCAGTGACAGAAACACGGCACCCAGGGGGCAGCATTAGTGGCGCAGTGGTGAGCACAGCTGTCTTCCAATGTAGGCCCAAGCGAAGGACAGGTGATTTGGCAGCAGAGGGGAGGAGGTCAGAAAAGACTATCATGTCACATTAGAGTCTTAAAGACAGTAGAGCCATATTAAACAATATTAATGATATACATTCACTCCTTCATTCAGAAAACATTCTTAAAACACCCGCTGTACATTCATCCCAGGGGCCCAAATAAATAGGTGACCAGTTGTCAACCCTGCCTCTGAATCTTTTCTTCTCGGTAAGAGAATTTCTTTCTTGGACTTCACAGAGAGCTCCAGCTCAAAGATCACTCAGCAGAATCCAGTGGAGGTACTGTTACTGCAGATGTAAGAAGGCATATTGGAACTACATTTTTCAAACCCTTCACAGTTAGGTTGGAGTCATGTGCCTGAGTTCTGACCAACGGAATTAGGGCTTCCTGGCTCATGAACCATGAAAATCACCAGAAGCAACTCTCTCATTCCCCCTCCTCTCTCCCTTTATTCCTCTCCCTGCCTCTCTCTCTCCCTATTCCACCCACACACCTAAATGGACATGGTGGTACCAAAAGATTGGGAGCCTGGGTCCCTGAATCACCACTTGGATGAGGAATACCTTCCTGGCTTGGCTCATGTTGTCATTGGGAAAAGATTTTTATTGTGTGGTCACTGAGATTCTAATATTGTCAGAGTACTCAACCTCCACTTCATTTATGTGTTAGCGCAAGGATATAACTTTTGTAATTATGTTTAATCTCAGCCAAAATGGGAGTTGTTCAGAATAGTGGTGTGTGATGACCCAATAAAATTCTCATAAGACAGGATAAAGATGGGACAGATTAGTACAAGGTTAAACCACATGCAAAAAAAAAAAAGGGTTCAGGGAAAGGCCATGGAGACAATGATGGTGTTTTTAATAGCATTTTTTGTGGAAAAATATACATTCCTCCCCAGAATTAGTTTCCCTCCAAATTAGATACCCCCTAATCCTTTACTTTTGGTTTGTTTGGCGTTTGCTGTTGTTTGCTTGGTTTTTTTGTTTTTGTTTTGTTTTGATGGTAACTGATTTCCAAATCCTGTAACAAGCCCATTGCTTAGGAAACCTACCACAAAATTTGTAAGCTTTACACGAGGCTATTGGTTCTGAATCAGAGTCATCTATTCTTATTAACAATGGACCTCAAAGTAGTTTCACACCAATAAAGCCAAACACGCAGGGAGCCCCAGGCTCAGCATGTGGGGCAATGCCAGGCAACCTGGACCTTTGCACTGTGTCTGTCCTTGTGAGCTCCAGGGTTGTTGATAGAAGTTCAAAGCCAGCTGACATAAAATCTAAGAGCACTAAGTCCAAAGGGCTGTTTAAACTAGGAAAATTTATGAGCCACTACTAACTTCTCTATAAATATAAAACAGAATGGTCTTGGAAGTGATCCCTCATGTCCTAAGCAAAACTCTCTATCATATTGCCGCTTAGCCAGCAGAACCTGGGAAGCAGTACAGGACAGGGCCCGCAGTACAGCAGAGCACAGCAGTTTAGAACCAGAAACCAAGGGTGGAAAGAGACAGTCACCCTCCTCCCAACTGTGACTTCATTGTACAGGGTGTGAAATGACATCACAGTGGTAGCTTTCTCCGGTCATCTTACTTCAGGCTACTGTAACACAATACTATAGACCGGGCGGCTTACAAACAACAGAAATTCATTTCTCATAGTTCTGGAGCTTGGAAATCCAAGATCAGGTGCCAGCATTGTTGGTTTCACGAGGGCCTTCTTTTGGTTTATAGTCTTCCAACTTCTTATTTTGTCCCCACATGGCAGAAAGTGAGAGCTGTCAGGAGACCCTCTGATAAGGACATTAATCCCATTCCCTAGAACTCCATCCTCATGCCCTAATACCATCACACTGGGGTTTAGGATTTCAACATATAAATTTCAGAGGGACACATTCAGTACACTGCATAGAGCTTTAAAAGATAAATAATATAACATGTCTAAAAAAAGAACCTGGAATAAGTTAATAAGTTACATGACCGTCCAATACACCTCCAAGTCTCCAGGGGCCATCCTGAAATTCTTTCATTGATTTGATAACAGCATCTGAAACTGGTACCTGAGCCAGGTGGGATCAGTTTCCCCAGTGAGACACCCAAACTCCCTTCCCCCTACCCCTATCCTCAGAGTCACAAATCTGGAACATAAATATGTTATAGACATGTAGTATCAAAGCCGGAGCTGCTGCTCAAGATGAGAATCCTGGGTTGCCCAGGCCTGGCTTTGAACTTCAATTCTCTACCAGCAAATGCATCAGCAACACATGTGTTTTCTGTCCAGTGTATGCCACCCACATGGGAGGGGCTCCCCGCAAAGCAATGCCAGGGCCTCATTCATATTCAGCGAAGACACCTGCAGTTTAGGATGACAATCTGTGCAAATTCATTGTACCAAAACTGTGTCTAAAAGTCTCCCTACTTCTAAGAGCAGGAAGTTGATTGTGCAAACCTTAACATGCAATCATGTCTGGGTCAAGTTAAGAACAGAGGCTGGAGGAAGGAGGCACACCACATGTGAACGTCACTTAATCCCTCTGTGAACCAGTTTCCTGGTTTGTTAATGGGAATAATGAGAGCTTCCTCCACAGGGTTGTGTTGAGGATTAAATGTAAAGCTCTTGGCATGGTGCCTGGCGGTTTGGAGAGGCTGAGGGGTATAATTGAAAAAATACAGTTGGTAGAGACACAGAGGCCTAAACTCTGAGCTATGGTGCTTAGGAGCAGCGTAATCTTCAGAAGTCAGAGTCACCTACTACCTGGGAACCTATGTATACAAACGAACACACACACAGGACCCCCCACCCAAGTCTACTTTTTTGAGTTGTGTTAAAATGTACAATTGGTTGTGTGAGGCCAGGGCCTGGGAGAATGAGCATTGAGTAAATTCTATATAATTCTCTAAATCTGTGAGTCTCTCTGCACGCTTAGACCACCAAACCGTCCTATTGCCTCCCACACCAAGACATGCAGAGGGTGAGTGTGCCCCTTGGGTGTCTCCATTCCGCATGGGCACACCTACTATAACACACCAGGCCTCCAGGTTTGCTCCCTAGAGCAGCGATACTAACCCTCCCTACCAAATGCTGCTCAACTTGAAGTTGGCAGACCCGTAGGAGGCAGAGGCCTTCTCTACACATAAATGTCTCCTAGGGATACAGGAAACTCAGCTGAACAAATAAATACTAAAAGAACCTGGAAGGATTACCCAAGCATTTAAATTCTGCCCTAGAATAAGATTAGTTTTGAAGATGAAATAAAACAACTTCCTTATGCCATCTTCCTAAGGTAAATGATGCCCTCACTCATTGGCTGTAGGATAACAGGTTGCTACAGGTTATTAATAGTCAACCTTCTCACCTTGCAAAGGGCTGCACTTTTTGAGTTAGAAAGTTTGAAAGTTTATGGCAGTTGGTTGAGCCTGAGGCCCAACAGCTCTACTGCTTCTGGTCTTTTGTACATTGAGGTAAATCAGTTCTCCCCCTAAGAGCTATAGAGGACCCTCTCACCACAGAAACACATAGCAAATGTGGATCTATTGCCGGTTATGGCTTGGCTATCCCAGGGAAGACTGGAACTAAGACCAATTAATTTGGGCCCTAACTTATCGGCATCTTAAATAATTTCTACTTCAAAACATAAGTGTGGGGACTGGAGCGGTGGCTCAGCAGTTACAGCGCTTGCCCGGCATGCGCGAGTACGCGAGTTCAAACCCCAGCACCACATACACAGAGAAGTCTTTGAGCAATGAAAGTTACATGAGAAACTAAACAAAAATTATTTCTCTCTCTCTCTCTCACTGTCCCTCTGTCTTAAAAAAATTAAAAAAAAAGTAAGTGTGGAATATAAGAGAATTGTCCCAAAGCAATTTTCCTATCTAATCAAAATAAGGGATTAGCCAAGCCATCTGAAATTTCCCAAAGATGTAAATGACTGAGTCTGAGCTGTATTTCCAGGTCTGACTGTTGCCAGGGAACAATCAGCACATAGTCAGCCTTCATAATTCCCTACCAGGGCCTGCAGAGAGGAGGGAACCCATAGGAATAGTGACTTCCAAATGCAGTTCTGCGTATCCTCTGCCACTTCAACCAGAGAAACTGATTTCACCTGTTTGATACAGTACGCTACATAAAATTTCATTTTTTACAAACTACTTTTCTGTTTAAATACTTTTTACAGGCTGGAGCAGTGGCTCGGCGGTTATGGTGCTTGCCTAGCATGTGCAAGTACACGGGTTCAAACCCCAGCACCACGTACACAGCTAAGTGTCAGAGCAATGAAAGCCATGTGGAAAAAAAATCAATAAAAATTGATTTAAAAAAATAAATACTTTTTATACACTGACTATGATATCTGAGAGAAAAGAGGATTTGCATATTTAGAAGTACAAGAGAGATGAGTCCAAATTTAGTTGTTCCACTTGCTGTGTGACCTTTTACAAACGACTTATCTGAGTCTTAATTTCCTCATTTATAAACTGGAGATATATGTTAAATTCACAGCACGCATGAAGTCAGCTAATTTCCATTTACAATAGACAAGAGGACAGAAAGTCTTAGCATATGATTCCAGCTCAGAGTAAGAGACTATAAAATGGGAAAAAATGAAATATCTATAGACTTTTATTTCGTGTGTGTGTGCTTTTGCAGTGTGGATCACAGTTTTTCCATAGATGGAAAGACCTGTATATTCATTTTTGGGGGGATAACAGCACTGTCCAAAGTTGGGGAAATTGCTTTCCACTCCAAATTCATATGAGAGGGAAAAGATTGTTTCAGGTCTTTCCCACCCAGGGCAGCCCAGAAAAGGGGCAGGAATTGGGCCAAGTGCCTGGGGCTACATTCAGGAAGGAAGGAGCCCATGGGATCAGCCTGGACAGGACCATCTGGGCCCTGGCAGAAGTCCTGGTTCATTGCCCACCCCCTCCAGTACCAATCTACAGGCAGTGTTTCCTCAGGCTGTTCAGGAGCATCAGCTGTCAACACGTCTCAGTACGCACAGAAACCCAGCACCAGGACCTCAGTACACACAGAAACCAGCACCAGGACCTCAGCACACACAGAAACCCAGCAGCAGGACCTCAGTTCTCTCAGAGCTCTTGACAGCCACATCTTACCCAGTTCGGTTCAGCGTCTGATTGAGTGGCTAGTTCTGTTTATCTTATCAGAACTCTGCTAATTTTTATTTTTATTTTTAACCTTTCTTTCACAAAGGCAATGAGATAAACCTGAACTCTTAGATATTATAAGATTATTTTGTTTTGCTAAGCATGCCCACAACCCATGTCCCCCAAACTAAGGACTTCCCATAAAAACCAAGTTCAGAACATGGGTGTTTTTCCTGTGTTCATCTCTCAGAATGGAAAAATCAAAGAAGCATTGTAAAGAAGGTTGTGAAGTGATGTGAAAATAGGTCTTGAAAATGTAGGAGAAAAGAGGGATTGGCTAACCAAGAGAAGGGGTGAGAGAAAACAGAGGTATAGGTTTAAAATGAATTTCTTTGTGGAACCCAGATCTGCTGAATACAAACCCTTTTCTGGGAGTCACCTGTAGCAACTACAGCTTTATGAGCACTTCATGATTTGTTTTGTTTTAAATAAGGAAAAGAATATCCAAGAGAAAAATTGCAGAAAGATAGATGCCTTCCCTTTCCAATTCATACCAAGGGGCCATTTATACAACCCCACAAAGATCTTTCATGCTAGATATTAACTTAAAGGTATGTCCTTTGAGAAAAATTAAATGTCACAAATGTAAAATTACAGTCTCTGGGAAATCAGCACTGATAGCTTTAGGATATAATCTTGCTCCAGGAGATCAATGAGACTAGCGGCAGGGATAAACTGTAAAGCATTTCTTTGAATTGTGTGTTCTTTGATGGCAGAGACCCTATCTAGATTTCTTTTTGAATACCTTGTTCTTAAAGTAGACACTAAGTGTTTACTTAATCAACATTGTCTTAAGCTGAGAGCCTTCACATAAACTCCTTTACTGAATCTCTAACAGTTCTCTAATACTGTTCCAGCTTCCTGGTGTTCCTTAGTTCTTCATTGAGAACTAAGTAAGAATCCAACCCCCAGTATAGCCCCTGTACATTTAATTAAAAAGAAAGAATGAATCTTGAAATTTCCTATAATTTTTCTTGCAGAAAAATATGAAAGGAGGGGTTTTAAGTAACTAGAGAACCTCTTGCATCAGTTTCCCATGACCCAGTCACTATTCAGAAAAAGGAAAGAGATAAAGTGCATTGGCTGCTTTTTATAAGCAGAACAATCTTTGGGGAAAGAAAACTCACTGGCCCAGGGATAATTCCCCAACTTCAGTGCAGCATGCTAGGATCCAAGCAGAGCAAGTTAGTTCCACTGAGCTGAGAAGGCGAAGATCAGAGTTCAGGATTCTAGAAGCAGCTGAAATTTCTAAGGAAGGGTACCAGAGTGGAGGAATTTGTGCACAGAGCGGTCACAGAAATCAGTACTTGAGTCTACCATGAATCCTTGACACAGGGCATCATAACCCAGAGTTTACCAGAAAATGACTGCTAAGAGACTAAGAGCAGAATAGAGTTACCAGAGGTTGCTGGGTTGGGGGACACTAAAGTCCAATCCATAAAAAAAGAGGAAACTTACTTGACACCTTTTAACAACCTGGGAATCTAGCTGAGATCTTGAATATCCTGGGCATTCATTCAAAACAAAATACCAAAAAAGACTATCTTAGAACTAAGGACCCCACCATGAGCAAAAGATTATTCAGGTACAAACAAAGCCCAAACTAAGCTCTGACAAGATTTGCAAAGGAAAGAGATTTTTTAGATCAAGACCCAACAAATTATAAGATCATGAGAAAACATACTGAGTTTCCCATGCTCCATTTTAACAAAGCATAAACAGCTAAGGTTAAGGCCATCACCTGGCATTAAACCACTTGTTAAAACAAGAATATGCATTCTTCAAAGGTAGATAAAGCATTATAGAGTACCTCAACACATAATTTACAATGTCAAATATATAATAAAACATGAAATATTCACTAAAACAAAAAATGGGACCCATATGGAATGGTGGGAATGGTGGTGGGAGTCGGTCAACAGAAACTGAGCATGGGAAGGCCCCAAAAGTGGATTTAGCAGATAATCCTGCAAAGTTGCCTTTTTGAGTTACAGAAATAAAACAAATTACTTTAAAAAATAAAGGAAAATAGTATTTTAATGAATGAGAAGATTGAAAAGCTCAGCAAAGAAATGGAAGCTATATAAAAGCACTAAGTGCAAATTCTTGAACTGATAAATAATTGAGACAGAAACTTCTTTGGATTGGCTTAAAAATGGAAAAACAGATTACAGAAAAAAGAACTGGTGAACATGAAAATCAGAATTTTGCAATCTGAAATAACATAAGGGAAGAAATTATCTTCAAGATGACAAGTTGTTTAGTATACATTAGAAAGCAAAAGGAAAGCAGAAAAAAAGTATTAGAAAAAATAACGTCTTCTAATAATGGGAAAACATTGACTTACACATTCATAAACACAATGAACACCTGTAACGGTTAATCTGAATTGTCAACTTGATTAGATTAAAATACACCTAAGATTAAAAGGTACCCACAATTAAGAGTCTTCTGGGTGTGTCAGTGAGGGTGTTTCTGGGAATGATTGGCATGTGGGATAGTGAACTGAAGCAGACACCCACCCTAAGTGAGGGCAGCACTGTCCAATAGGTCGGAGGCTTGGATGGAATAAAAGCTGGAAGAACAAGGAAGCAGCAACAGATCAAAGTCCTATTCTTCTTGAATGGATCGGTGATTGCTTCTGTGATCTTCTTAGGACATCAGACTCCAGATCCTTCACTCTTCCAAAGTAGACTCGACCTGGCAATTCTTTTGCAGAGAGTTTCCAGGCCTTTGGTCCAGACTGGGATATCATTGATCCCTTTGTTCTGAGTCTTTGGCATCCTGGACTCAGAATGGTTCTTCCAGCTCCAGCCTGCAGGTGGCCATTGTGGGACTATCCAGCCTCTGGTTTTGAAAGCCAATCTGATAAATCCCTGTTCATTCTGTTCCTCTAGAGAGCCCTGACTAATACAACCCCCAAATGGGATAAATACAAAGACAACCATAACTATCAACTTTATAATCAAGTTGCTGAAAATGAAAGATACAGAAAAGTTCCAGAAAACAGAAGGAAAATCTGAATGGTATCTCAGTTGTCATAAGAAACAAGGGAAGCCAGAAATCAATGGGATCACACTTTTAAAGGAAGAATGAAAAGTGGTGACCTAGAAATTTATATACAGTGAAAATATGTTTTAAAAAGCAAAATAAAACTGTACTCCCAATTATAACCAAGGAGAAGTCAAAAGACTGGATTTATCCTCCAGCCTGAAACAATAAAAGAAAAGTAATAATCAAGAATAGTTTTCAAGATATTGGACAACAGGCAATGAGTGACAAAGATTACTGAAAGATGGAAAACACTTAAGGACATCTCTACAATTGCTTCCGCTTTCTCCCTGAAGAACGCTTCCTGTGATGGAAGCTAAAGACAAGGTTTACAGTATGAGAAGGTCCAGAGAACTAAGGTTCACGGGGCAGAGTAGTGAAGAGCAAGAGAGCTGCACAAAGGCAGGGCTCCAGAGAATGTTCCACTGAGAATTCATCAGCATACGCACATGAGAAAAGTGACGATGCTGAGAAGGGAACCACCTGAAAGGATTGCAGGAAACAATCTCAGAGATCAAATGGGACCAGCAATGGTTCTTATTCCAGGCAGCCAGAGTGGAAAATATTACCATTCGTGGAACAAGAGGTTGAATATTTAGAGGGAATTTGATTTAGTGCAATAAAATTAGCCCTAGTGCAAATGCTACCTTGGTTGCACCTAACAAAACTTAAAGGAAAGAATAAAAGATCGAACTATTTCCAACTAATTTTACAGTATTCCAAAACAAAGTTCAAAGGTATTTATAGAAATACTAAATTATTCATCACCAAAAAATGTAAAATTCACTATGCCTAGCATCAAATTAAAAATTATGATGCATACAAACAGGCAATATATAAGACGCATAACGAAGGGGGGAAATCAATCAAAAACAATGTAAAATTTACAAAGATGATAGAATTAATAAACAAGGATTAAGAGATATCCCCCTATTTTTTTTCTTTTCAAAGAGAGAAGGACAGTGAGTGAGTGAGAGAGAAAGCATCAACTTTTTACTAAGTTTTTCATGTGGCTTTCATTGCTCCAACACTCCGTTGCGTACATGGTGCTCGGGTGCGAACCTAAGGACTTGCGCATGCAAGGCAAGCCACCGCTCCAGCCCTTCCCCCAATTTTTAACCATAGTAAAATATATATGACATTTGCTATTTTAAATATTCTTAAGTGTACAGCTAAGTGGTATTAAATACACTCACAACATTGTACAACTGACACACCATCCATCTCCAGAAAATTTTCAACTTGTAAAACTGACACTCTATACCCATTAGAAAATAATTCTAGACATCAACCCCTTATCTAGATAATAATCCCTTATCAAATATATGATTTGCAAATATTCTCTCCCATTCTCTGGATTGCCAATTTACTTTGTTGATACTGCATTTTGATGTATAATTTAAAAAACATTTTCAAAAAGTCTAGTTTGTCCAGTTTTTCTTTCCTTGCCTATGCCTTTGGTGTCATGTTCAAAAAAATAATGCCAAATTCAATGTTGTGAAACTTTTGTATTTTATTTTAAGAGCTTCATAGTTTGGGCCTTATTTTTGCATGTGGTGTTAGATAAGGGTCCGACCTCATTCATTTCCTATATATATAAATACTACTACCACTGTTTGTAGAGAAGGATGTTTATTCCCCCATTCAATGGTCTTGGCACCCCCATCAACAACAATTTTCAGGGGTTTATTGGTGGGCTCCATTTCATGTATATGTCTTTCTTAGCCTGTACCACACTATTGTCATTACTGGATCTTTGTAAAAGATTTTGAAATCACAAATTGTGAGCACTCTAATATTTGTTTTTAACATTTAGGGTTCCTTGAAATTCCATAAAATGTATTTTTCTGTTTCTATAAAAAATGTCATTGGGATTTTCAGAGGGATTGCATTAAAAATGTAGATTGCTTTAGGTAGTTCTGATATCTTAACAGTACTAAGTCTTCCAACTCATAACCATAAGATGTCTTTCCATTTAACTAAATCCTCTTTAGTTTTGTTCAGAAATGTTTTGTGGTTCTTGTTATACAAGATTTTTATGTCCCTGGATAATTTATAATTATTTTATTCTTTTTAGAACTATAGTAAATGGAATTTTTTTTAGTTCATTGCTAGAATACAGAAATGCAATTAACTTTTGTGTATACACTTTGTTATCTTGCTATTTGTTTTTATTACTTATAGCTCTGTGTGTGCTTGCGTATGTGTGAACTCTTCAGGGTTTTTTATATAAAAGATCATATCATCCACAAACAGAGATAATTTTACTTTTTCTACTTAGATGCCTTTTACTTTTTCTTACCTAATTTAACTGGCTAGGATTTCTGGTACTGTGCTGAATAGGGGTAGCAAAGGTGGGTATACTTGCTTTGCTCCTGATCTTAAAGGAAAGACTTTCAGTCTTTCACTATTAAGTATGATGGTCAAGATGTGTTTTTCGTATGTGGCTCTATTATGTTTTTTCCACTACTAGTTAATGGAGTATCTTTTTTAATCCTGAAAGGGCACTCACTGAATTCTATCAAATGTTTTTTTCACATCAACTGAGAAGACTGATTTTCCTTCACTCCACTAATGTAGTGTATTACATTGAGAGATTTTCACAGGGTGAATGATCCTTGCATTCTAGGTATAGATATAATTTGCTCATTGTATATAATACTTTTTAATAAACTTCTCAGTCTGGTTTGCTAGAATTTTGTTGAGTTTTATATCAATATTCATAAGAAATATTAGTCTGTAGTTTTCTTTCAGAGTCTTTGGTGCTGGTATCACGGTAATGCAGGTCTCATAAAATGAGTTAGGAAATGCTCCCTCCTCTTCAATTCCCACCGCACCCCAAAGTATTGGAAAGATTAGTATTAGTTCCTTTTCAAATGTTGAAAAAAAATTATAGGTGAAGCCACTATATCCATGGATTTTCTTTGTTGAGAGACCTTTAATTATTGATTCACTCTCTTTACTATGTATAGGTTTATACTCTCTTTGCCATTTATAGGTCTATCTAGAGGTTCTATTTCTTCATGACTCAGTCTGGGAAGTTCTTGTGTGTCTAGGAATTTGTCCATTTCATCTAGGTTACTGATACACTGATGCATAATTGCTCATTGCTCTTTCTTATAATCCTTTTTATTTCTGTAGGGTTGGTAATAATGTCTCCACTTGTGATATAGTAATTTCAGTCTTCTTTTCTTCGTCCGTCTAGCTAGTTTTGACTATTTCACTGATCTTTTCAAAGAACAAACTTTTGATTTCATTGGTATTCTCTACATTTTTCTATTCTCTATTTTATTGATCTCAGCTCTAATCTTCATTATTTTCTTTCTTCTGTTAGCTTTGGGTTTAGTTTGCTCTTTTAATATGTAAGCTATGAAGTCAGATTCTTGATTTGAAATTGCTCTTTTTTAATATAAATATTAATAGCTACATGTTCTTAGCACTGCTTTTTCTATGCTGTATAAATTTTTGTAATTTTTCATCTTTATCTCTAAATAGTTTTTTTTTTTAAGGAGAGAAGGACAGTGTGAGAGAGAGAGAGAGAGAGACAGAGAGAATCTCAATTTTTATTGAGTTTTTCACATGGCTTTTGTTGCTCTGATACTTAGTTGTATACGTGGTGCTGGGGTTTGAACCCGTGTACTTGCGCATGCCGGGCAAGCACCATAACTTCTGAGCCACTGCTCCAGCCCCTATCTCTAAATATTTTCTAATTTCCCATTTGGTTTCTCCTTTGATTCATTGCTTATGCTTTTAATTCCTCCAAATTTGTGAATTTCACAATTTTTCTTTTATTGATGGTTTCAAACTTCATTCTGTTGTGATCAAAGAAGGTACTTTGTAGATTATTTCTCTTTTAAAACGTATTGGGACTTAATGTGTGACCTAACATATGGTATATCCTGGAAGATCCCCCATGTGTGCTTGAGAAGATGCGCATTCTGTTGTTGAATATTAAATGCACTAATTTCTGTTAGATCTAGTTGATATACACTGGTGTTTAAGTCCTCTGTTTCCTTACTTATCTTCTGCATAGTTCTTTTATCCATAATGAAAGTTGGGTATGGAAACCTATTATTTGTAGAACTATTTCTCTCATCCATTCTGTCAGGCTTTGCTTCATATATTTTGGCAGTCTGTTATTGGGTTCATAAATGATACCATGTCTTCTTACTGTACTGAAGCTGTTATTAGTATATAATATTCTTATTTTGTAATCTTTAGCAATTTATTCTATTTTGTCTCAATACAGCCATCCCTGCTTGCTTTTGGTTACCTCTTGCATAGAATATCTTTTTTCATCATTTTACTTTCAGGTTACTTTTCCTTGGATCTAAAGTGAGTCCCCTGTACAGCATATAACTGGGTCATGTTTTGGTTTGTTTTCGGGTAACAAGGATTAAAACCAGTGGCACTTAACCACTGAGCCACATCCCCACCCCCTTTTATTTTTTGTTTTGAGACAGGGTCTCACAAAGTTGCTCAGGGCCTTGCTAAGTTTCTGAGGCTGGCTTTGAATTTGCTATCTTCCTGCCTCAGCCTCCTAAGTCACTGAGATTACAGGCACACACCACTGTGCCTGGCATGTTTTTTTATTTTTTTAAAATCTATTCTGGAAATCTGTCTATATATATATATTGCATCTGAGAAATGAAAGGAAATGCCTCTAGTATCATTTATCAAATAGTTTTTTCTTGCTCTTTTTTTTATTAAGGTTAGTTATTGTACAATCAAAAACACAAAATCTGTCTTTGATTGTAGAGTTTAAATAATTTACAAGGAATGTCATTACCGATAAGGAGGGATTTACTTGTTTCCTTTTTAATAAGCCTTATGGCTTTTCTGTCTCTCATTTCCTATACCTCATTTTTTGTGTTTAATTTTTTGTAGTAAAGTATTTAAATTTTTTTCTCATTCCTTTTTTTGTATATTTTAAAGCTGTTTTCATTGTGATTACCATGGGGATAACATTTAATATCCTAAAAAGTTATAGCACTCTCTACCAGTTTAAGTCCAATAATATATATAAACTCTTTTTTTTTAACAGCTCTAGCTTACTTTCCAGGGCTTAAAATCATAAAATTATATATTTGTGTGTCCAAAAATATAAATAATGCTTTTAATGAAAATGTGGTATTATAAGACAAAGTTACAAAAATAACTTTGAGATTATTTTTAATTCTTCTCATCTCATATAAAAAACAAACACTGGGAGTATACATTATTGCCATTGCCATAACACTACTAAATTTTACATTTTCCAACAAATATATCTTTACAAAGGTCTTTATTCTTCATGTGGTATCAAGTTACAGTCTAGCATTCTTTGAAATGGAACCCACTTCCACATGTTTTTGGTGGGCAGGTCTAGTAGTTATGAACTTTCTCATCCTTTGTTTCTCTGGGAATGTCTTAATTTTTCCTTCATATTTGAAGGACAGTTTTGGCAAATATAGGCTTCTGGCCAGCCAGCCTATCTGCCTGCCTGCCTTCCCTCCCTGCCTCTCAACCCCCTTCTTTCTGTCTTTTCCTTTTCCAATTTAAATATATGAAACCATTGCCTTTTGGCTTTCAAAGTTCGGATGAGAAATCTGATAATCTTGCTAAAGATTCTTTGTATACGATGTCACCTCCCTCTTGCCACTTTCAAGATACACCCTTTGTCTTTGGCTTTTGACAATTGGATGATAATGTACCTTGGTGGTGTTTGAGTTCATCCTATTTGGAGTTCATGAACTTTCTGGCATGTTTATATTCCCATCATTCATTCAGTTTGGGAAGTTAATGTTAACCATTTCCTTGAACATTCTTTCTGCCCTTTTCTTTCTCTGTTCTCCTTCTTAGGACTCCCACAATGCATCTGCAGGTTCATTTCATGGTATCCCACAGGTAACTTGAACTTTGTTCACTTTTCTTCAATTTGTTTTCTCTTCCTGTTTATTAGGCTTGAGGATTTCACTTGTCCTAACTATAAGTTCATTGCTTTTTTTCCCCTCTGCCTGCTCAAATCTACCTATGAATCAATCTTTCTGGTAAATTTTTCTTTTCAGTTATTCTTCACAGATGATGAATTTTTCATTAGCTGTTAATTGCAATTTCCATTTTTCCATATGTAATTTTCTTAAATGTCTCCATGTTTTCCTTTAGTTCTTTTAAAGTTTTTGTCTAGTAGATAGATCCACCATTCTTTTTTGGGCACAATTTTTTTTAGATTCATGTTTCCTCCTTTGAACGAGCCCTGCTTTCCTGTTTCTTTGTATGCCTTAAATTTACTTATCTTTGTTACTGACAGCACATCTGTCATACTGTGATAGGTCTAGGTATCAAATTCTCCCTCTTTTCCAGGGTTCGCTGGGTTTTAGTTTCTGGCTTTTAAGCTGTTGCAGGCTGTCCCCTGAGGATCATCCTGAAGTGTAAACTTAATGTCTTCTCCGTTGATTCCTGAGCCTGTGCATTCTCTTGGACTTTTATGGTGACTTTCTAACATCTCCCTTTTATAAGTTTACTTTGAATGTACCAGTCTTCAATATCTGGCTTCCCAAAACAGAAAAATAAAGGAAAACAAACAAAAAGTACTGGCTTTCAAATTCCCTGGAAATCACTTCATCCTGATGAGATGGGTTGGTAACAGTATGGGCAAAATGACCACTGCCTATGCATCCATACATTTGTGATCAGAAGTGAGCAGGGCACACACACGCTGGATATGGAGACCAGGGTCCTTTTAGCCCACCCTCCAAAAGCTATGTGCACACTGGCTCCAGGAACATATACAGAGCTAACACAGGGGTGGGGGTAGGGCAGGGGTAGTTTCTTTTGTGGTAGAAGCTAAATTTTGGTTGTTAATTTTGGTTATTGAGCAAAACGTATTGCAATTTACTATCCAAGTCTTCATCTGGAAGTTTCAAGGCTTCAAAAGATTACAGAATTTCAAAATAATTACATCATAGATTCTGTCAATGTTGTTGCTGGCTAGGTGGAGAGACAGATTCCCAAAATTTCTTTGATGACTAACATTTTAACTATCTTTTGAATGGCTAATAAAGTTGAAAAAACACTGAGCAAGTTAAATAAGACATGGAAGACTTTTTATATAAGTCAAATGCTTAGATATTGTAATGTCTTAGATGAAATAAATCACAATGGCAGTGATTACAAGCAGATTAGAAGTTGCAGAAGAACGGTTAGTGAATTTGAAAAGGTTAGTGAATAGAAACAGAATGAAACACAGCAGGAAGGAACTGCTAAAAAATTAACAGAGCATCAGTGAGTGAGCTTGGGAAACTTGGTATGTCCTAAAATATCCAAAATTCTAGTCTCCCATGGATAAGCAGGAAGGATAGAAAAAAATAATGGCTGATTATTTTTCAAATGTAGTAAACACTATAATCCCACAGTTCCAAAAAGCTCAATGAACACCAAGGGCAAGAAGGAAATGACACATAGGCACACCATAAGCAAATGCTGAAAATCAGTGAACTGATACCCACTCTGGCACCAACAGGTGATTCAAATGTTCAGTTTTTAATTCTACATTTCAAGACCCGACAGCATGATTCCTGCTCAGATACCAGCATCCACTGAGCAGAATCCCCTCCCCATGGGTCTCTCCCACCTCCACAGGGAGGCTCCCCTCAGAGCTCCTGGGGTGCCAGCACCTACACCGGTGTCTCCTCCTCATGGATAAAAGTCCGCACTTCTCAGGAATGCCTTCTTCCAGGCTTCCAAATTCTGGTAAACATGACCCCTTCCTTTGCTCCTGATCCCAAGGAGTGAGAGCTGCTTCCTACCTAAGACCTCTTATAAAGTCTGTGTGCCCTCTTTTTACTCATTTAAACAATTGTTTAAATAAAATGCTTTGTTACGTATTTTTAAATAACAAAGATGGATGATTGTATCATGCTAGGAAAAGTTATAAACTTATTATCATTGTTGAATGGAACTTCAAACGCACATGGAAGAGTAACTAAAGAGCCTGAGCAGCCAGAAATTGGAATGGGTTGGCTACTGTTATTCTGCTTCCTATCCACCCTTTATCATCTTCGTGATCTGGGGCTTTATCAGGTGAGTTCCCAGTATATTCTGCTCCAAGAACATGCTACACGGAGACAGAAGGCTGAAGAGGGAACAAGGGACCTCTCATTCTGTTCTACTTCTTATTCCTACCAACATTGCCCTAATGCTGGGCTTTGATGGTTAAGTAGCACATGATTTGGAGCAGCAGTAGCTAGTTCAAGCTTCCGGTTTGTTTTTCCCCTGCTCGCAGAAGCAGCCTCAGTGGAGATGCCAGCAGCAGCAGACTGATATGCTCTCCTCAGGGCACATCCCTGCACCGTGGATTTTTTCAATGTGGGAATTCTTTCTGAATTCCTGAGGCAAGAGCACCAGTTAGGTTGTACCCCACTTCAGAGGATTTTGTTTGTTTTCTTTTGCCAGCTTGTGGGATTGTTCCCCAAACTTTTCAAGTACTGGTGACCAAATACCTCAGATGTCTGGATCCAAACTCTTTAGTGTCTCTCTCAAATTTTAAAATTCCATCAAAATCTTCTCTTTGTTCCCACAGCTCTCAGGGAGGTAACTGCTTCCTGTAAGTATGACCTCTTTGATGCATTCCTTTGGTATTTCACAACATAAAAATGTACATTACACAAATTCTTGTCAAATATGCCACTTGGCACACAGGTTAGCTTACTGTTTTAATCTTATTGTCTTTTGTCTTATCCCTGTGTTTTCAGAGAATTTGAGGAAGGGCTAAGGTTCACATGTCAGTGCTTGCGAAATGTAAAAGATCTAAACTAATTTTACTTTATCATTCCCTTGTTTGCTCCCCTTTATCCAAGGGGCAGTAGGAGTGAGAGATGAAGATGGAGGGTGAAAGACTCCCATGTCCGTCACGTCTGAGGGGAAGCTCAGCTTATAAGAAGCTACACCTTCTCATCTATAAAACTACAACTCATGGCCGGACGTGGTGGTGAATGCCTGTAATTCCAATGACTTGGGAGGCCAAGTTAGGAGGATTGCAAGTTCGAGACCAGCCTCAGCAACTTAGGGAGGACCTAAACAACTTAGCAAGATCCTGTCTCAAAATAAGAGAATAAAAAAAGGGACTAGGAATGTGGCTCAGTGGTTAAATACCCCTGGGTTTGATCTCTGTACAAAAAAATAAAAATACAACTCAGATATATTGTAGTTATCCAACAAGTCAAGTATTTATGTGGACACATTTATCAATTTCAAGTACAGTGTAAATGAATTTTCACCAGTGTCATCAACTGTGAAAAAGATGATGAGTAAGAGAGGTGGGAAGAGGAGAAATAACTGAAGAAAATATTTTGGAGTGATTTCTACCCACCCAGAAATAGACTACAGCCTCCTTGTTGCTGTTTTTCAAATGGACCACTATTTTTTCCCCATTCCATTCTATCCTAACCTTCAGTTTACAAGGCAAAGACCCTTTTTGCCAGTAAGACAGAAGCCACTGTTAACATACAGCAAATACTGTTTATTGCAGACTTTCCAGCTGACTCATGTGAAAAAGGCACTATGAAAAATTAATGAATCTAGGTAATCTCTCTAAATGAATTCATGTTAAAATATACAACATTCTTACGTAACATCTGCTTTATATATGTGAAATAATATAACATTTAATGACAAAAGTTGTGTTTCCAAAAATAACATTTGTTGAAGGTTAGATATCTTTTTCTTCTTTATCTAGAATCTTTCATAAGATTAAAGTATGTGTAAATTAAGTGCTTATCACCAGAAGGACTTGACACATACAATCACATAAAATGGCCCCAATATCCTTTAAACCATGTATATCAGTATTCATAACTGAGGCCTTCTTTAGGCAAAATACTGTAATGCATACCAATGCAGGCTACTTCCTTCGACAGATTTCTAATGAATATGACCTCTTTCCCACTTGTGCTTTATTATATATAAGAACACAGTATACTTCATAAGCAGAATATAAACTAAATCAAAATACAAGCTATGCGAGAAACTGCAATCAACTGCCATGACAAATAAAATGTCTTGGGAATGCTCCTTAGGTTTATATTTGCACATCCAAGGGTGGACTACACTTTACAGTTCATTCAAACACTTTAATTTTTAAAACAGTTGGCATTTAGAACTTTAAATAAATCTAAATATTCTATCATTGGGCATGTCAGAGGAGAGACCCAAGAAAGCAGAGGCCAGCCTCAGTGAGCTACAACTTGAATGACAGATACCACACTCACAATAAAGGAATCGTGGACAATATGTCTGTTTTGTTGTACTGAATAAATTCCTACTTAAACAATAAGATGGGGTGAAATAATTAATCCAATAAAGGAAATCTCACCTTGGTAAAGTAGGAAAAATATTCCTAAAGGTCAAAAAATGCAATCTATAATTTTTCAGTTTTAATAAAAATAATAGGCCCAGAAGCAATTCCTCTGCTTACTCAGGTATTGTTTTTATGGTGATAAATTATGTATATCAAGAAAAACAGATCTGACATTCCCTTCAAGGCTTCTTAAAACAAAGCATATTGTAATAATGCCAAGAATAATGGAGTTTTAAAAAGAGACAAACGACAAATTAGTGACTGCTTCCTTCATCAAAGGACTCCACTCCTGAATCACTAGCAGCAGCACTGATCTTTTCCTGCCGTCTTCGCATAATTTCTTGCAACTCGGAACTGCCACTGCTATCCTGAAAAACAATCATGGTTCAGACAAGGTGGTTACTGGCTTGCGTCAGCTGCAGGGTATGTGATGAAGCAGCTCAGGGTGAAAGTCAACTGCGATTTTCTTCAGGAAAACTAAAGGCTTCCCTTGACAGAAGGGAAGGTCTGGGAGCCCACCACAGATCACAGTAACCTCTGCGGGTTTTACCAAGCCTCCTGCAATGCAGCCACCATGACAAAGACAGATCAACAGTGCAGGTGAAGTGCTCTAGATTCCTTGAGAAAGACAGGATGTGTGTATCATAAACACAACATCAGGATAAATGATCAAAGAACCCTTTCCGGGTCAAGCAGGACACTCATCTTCCTTTAGGAGAGATCATTTTCACTGTGATGGTGGTGATGCAGTAATAATACTGGCAACTGAACTGAGGGGCTTTTACCACTAAGCCACATCCCCGTCCTTTTTATTCTTTGAGACAGGGTCTTACTAAGTTGCTGACGTTGGCCTCAAAGTTGCAATCCTCCTGCCTCAGCTTCTCGAATTGCTGGATTTGTAGGTGTACACCATGTGCTCAGTTCCTTTTGGAAGATTTTAAAACAGGCCAAAGAGAGGGCTCACAACACCTCAATTTTCCCTTGACGCTGTTCTGACCCTCCATGATAATGCTGGCTTTCTCATTCCCCAGTCCTGCCTATAATCCCTGTGTACCCTCTCCTTATTCTCTCATTAACATAAGTCTCTGGCAACACAGGTGAAAATCTAAAAGAGGAATGAGTCTTGGGAGAAGGGTGAGACAGGAAGGTGGCTGAGGAACATGAGGAACCTCAAGTAGCCAGCCTCTGCCTGAATTTATACCCAGGGGAATGGGCAGTAAGAGAGCATGATGGAGTGGCAGTAAGGGCAAATGACAATGACAGGCAGCTCTGGAGCAAAGGATACAGACTTTTCTAACATGCCCTGAGGAGTAATTCATATATTCTTTAAAAATTAAAATGTAGAATAGTAACAATGCTGCCCCAGAAAAGACATGATTCTTATTCGTGCTCAACATACAAAAAGCCACCATCGCACCCTGATAGAGATCTCCCAAGATCAATGCCAAGGGGATACGATTGCTCTTGATTGAGAATGGTTATAGGTTATATGCATGAAGCTATTTAACTGTTGAATTTATATAACACACCTGCTGGAGACAATTGTGTATCGATTTTAGGCCAAAGTCTATACCTTTCATTTGAGTCCAAGCATAATTTTTATGAGACATTGAGTGGCATGAGATGTAATAACTGGAAACCACTGCCCTTACAAAGCTCATTTTAAGTAGAAGAGGATATGAGAATCTTAAGTGAGTCCAGTCTAGAAAACACATACTCTCCTTTCATAGACAACTGTGACTAAGTAATTACTACTCAAGAGCTCTCAGTTTCCAATGTTCTCCAGTTAATATTCCACTCCCTAATTACTTAGATATGAAACCAAGCTTAAGATACACAGTCAGGTTTTAAGATCTTATAACCTACTAGGATTTCCAAACTAAATATTAAGAATGAGCAAAAAGAGTTCTGCCCTCTGAAGGCATTTACTAACTCAGATGTGATTTTTTTATTTTAGCAAAATTAAAATTTATTTAACAGTAGTTAATACAATAAAATGATATTATGCTTTTTGTTTAATGTCCAAAATATGCTCAAGCTTTGTTATGTGAACATTTATAATAAATTAATCTCCCTAAAATATGGTCATTGATGGTCTCCCATGAAATATTTAAAAGCTGAATCAAATTTAATTGAACTTTGTAAGGAAGGGAAATTAGCCAATATGGATAAGAACAGTTGTTTCCAGAGTTTTCAATTTGCAATCTATACTCACGTATGGTAAAACATCACTTTGGGTTGACAAGTCTTACCTCTAGTGCAGCTTTTTGTACAGTGATTTGGCTGAAAACTCGGGCCCCTTCAGGGCACACTGTTCTCAGTTCATCTTTATTGAGAGAGAAAAGTTGTGCACCATTTAATACTCCAAGACTATTGACAGTCCTGAAATACAAAATTTAAAAAGCAGAGCATTAAAAATACTACCTGGATAGAAACAAGAGATGAAATTTTCTGTTTTCTGCTATATTTTTTTTTTAAAGAGAACCATATGTTGGAACTCATTAAATGTAATGATAGACCTTGGTTAAGATAATGACAAGGGACTTTCATGGTCATGATCCAGAGACTATACAAATGAGTGATTATGAAGCATCAAAAAGGAGCCACCTGGATACAGTTATAGTATTGTTTAACATGAATTCCTTGAAATTTGGTGTTTCACAGAAGGAACAGACAGCTTTCAAGTAACAAGACAATTGACTAATCATTGTACATTTCAGTTGTGCTGGTTGAGTTTACAAAATGTCAGGCTTCTTAGAATATGTGTTATTCAATAGTTTATTGTACTAAATATACATAAAACATTTACAGGCTTTTAGATTATAGCTATGTAAGAACTTTATCATGAGCTTAACTCAAGGAAGAGCTCTATTAAGATTACAACTGATGATTGGTGGTTAATTTTTTGTTTTGTTTTGTTTTGCCTGAGACCATACCCTGCTGTAGGAGGAAAGCTATGCTACACATTCTGCATGGTCTGGGGATACCCACTAAGAACAGTCCTACCCTGTGTAACCTGATGAGAGAGAAAGCAAGCTACTACCAGTCTTCACAGGAACTGACAGCTGTGTAAGGGACCAATGATGAACGGATACTCCCAACTAGAAAAGAGGGGCATCAAATGATAGTTATTTCTGTATCTTCTGATTTTTTTTTCCTTTTTGGCTATGAATAATCATTTCCTGAGTATGGAACAAAGAAGGCAGTCTGGGCTCCTATATTTTTTTAAGTCATATGCGACATGCAAGCGACTCATTTGAAAATAAGGCAGGCTTCACATAAAGAACTGCAAAGGATCCAGAGAGAGACTTACACAGGGTTGAACCCTTTGGACTGTAACCATGTCTTCACGTCCTCTGGTGTGGAGTCGTAAGTAATATTGACAACTGGCACATTCTGCCGTGGCACGTGGAACTTCTTCTGAGCAGCACTCCGACCGATGGTCAGCCTGTGGATCAGCTCATCCTGCACTTCCTCCATTTGAGACTTCCGTCCTAGGTACCGACAGAGAGCAGGGCATGCTTGAGAACTCCTAACTCAATGTTTTCTCTCTAGAACCCCAATCCCAATGATTCCTTAACGCCAATAGGCTCATGTTCTAGGGCTCCTACCATTTTCCCTCACTTTTATCCTCAACCAGTATAAGCTCCATGATCAATTGATAAATTAATTACCTGGCTCCTCTTTTCTCTCTTCATTGTTAAGCCTCAGCCCTGTTGAACCTAGTAGTGTGCATATTCCATGCCTACACAGCCAAGTCTGATACAGTGTTAAATGGTCCCATGTTAAACTCACCACTACAAAGTCCCATGGGTCTGCTCACATCCCTGACAATACCACCACATTTCCTTAGTGCTTTTCAACTAGGTATAGTTTTGATCCCTGGGACATTTGGCAATGCCTAGAGATACTTTTGGCTGTCACAGTTGAGGGTGGGGAAGGAGGAAGGGTGCCACAGCCATGCAGCGGGTGTAGGCCTGCAATACACAAAACATCCTCCCGGGCCCAAGCCAGCCTCCTACCACAGGGAACAATCCCCAGGAGGGCCCAGGTCAGCTGAGCAACTCTACCCTAGATCACATAAAACTGCTCACTGTCATACCCAATTATTTATTTTTTACCTTCTCTGTAAGCCTCCAACCCTATTCCCTAATCCTCATCCTCATGATCTCACTTCCTAATTTCTGAATAAAAGAGTTAGAAGAGAAGTTCCCCTACAGGTTATCCTTCCTCCCCATATACCTTTGTCCTCCTGCCCAGTAACAGATGAACTGACCATGCTCCAAGTTCAGCCCCTCTCTGTGTGCAGGAGGCCCCAAGTTTGGTGGCTATTCAAATACTCCGACACTCATTTCTCCCCTACTTATCCTGTGTTATCAATTTCCCCCCTTTACTGAATCATTTCATCAGCTTATTTAATATGCTGTTTACTTATTATTTCTCTTACCTTTAGATAAGTCCTTTCTTACTATGTTACTTCCCAGCTGCCATCCATTTCTCTGCTTTCTCATAAGCAAAACTCTACAAAAAGTTGCCCACACCAGCTGAATCCAGTCCTATTATCCCATTTTCTCAGAGTCATTGGAATTTAATTCCTTCCTAGAATACTTTTTCAAATCTGGTGGCCAAATCTTTCCTAGCCATAATCTTATGTAACATGTCAGCAATATTTAAAGCAAGAAGTTCTTCCTTGAAAGACTTTCTTCTTGGAGTCTCCAGGGCTCCATACCCTCTTGGTTTTCCTCCTGTATCCCTAGCCACTCCTTTTCTGTATCCTCCTCTGAATGGTCTCATCTCTTCAACTTAGTAATGTAAAAGTTCACCAGGGAAAAGACTGTAGACCTCTTTTCTGCCTAGACATACTTGGTCAATGATCACTGTGTCTCATCTCATGGCCATCTTAAAAGCTGATGACTACCAAAATATTTCTCTAGTAGTTATGGCTTAGATATGAGGTAGTCCCCAAAAGCTCATGTTAGAGACAATACACATATTTTCAGAGGTGAAATGACTATGTTATGAGAGCCTTAAGCTAATGGATGGATTAATCCACCAATATGGATTAATTACATGATAACTATAGGCAGCATAGGGTATGGATGGATGAGGTACATCACTTGGGACATGCTTTTGGAGTTTTATCTTGTCTCTGGTTAGCAGAGCTCACTCTGTTTCCTGACTGCCATGTCCTGAGCTGTTTTTCTCCTCCACGCTCTTCCATCATGATGAGCTTCCTCTCTTTGGGCTCAGAGTAATGGAGTTGGCCATGTAGAGACTGAAATCATGAACATCAAAATAAACTTTTTTCCTCTAAAATTGTTCTTGTCAGGTCTTTTGGTCACAGTGGTGAAAAAGCTGACTAAAACACTAGTCCTGATTGTTTCTCAGAAGTCTGGATTCATATATGTTAACATCTATTTGATATATTTATTGGCTATCTATTAGATATCTGAAATATATCTCAAATATAACTTGTCAAACCTAAATTCTTGATTTTCTTCCTGAAATTTCATTTTCTTAAGCTTTTTAAAGTTGCTTTTAGACTTTCCATCTCAGTAAATTGTATAGATTCCCCTTTATCTTATACTCTTTCTAATCCATCCTATTCCCTACCTATTAGAATAAGGTCTATTCTACTCTATTCCCTAGTCCTCAGCCTCATGATCTTACTTGAGGGAGAGCAAATGCTGTTAGTACCACCATCAAAATATATCCCCAATCCAGTGCTGGGAATCTAGTTTAGTGGTAGCATTTGTGAGACTCTGGATTTAATCTCTAGTACTGCCAAAATAAAAATAAATATATCTGCCTATAGTTACACAGAGAGACAGATAATGTCCTAAAGCCAACTACCTCTCCAAGGTAATACTCTCTCCTAGACCCCTTATTCTAGTTCACAAAGGCTTCCCTGATGCTTTCAAATTTCAATTTCCAGTCTCCTTAGCCTAAAATGCTGTCCTCCAAGTACCCACATGGTTCATTCTTCCTCTCCTTTAGAATTCCTCTGACCTATTAAAAATTACAGATCCCCTCTCCAACAGCATTCTCCATTCACAGAGCTATGTTATTATCCAAACTACCACCTTCTAATATTCTCTATTTTTTTTAAAAAGAGAGGGACAGTAAGAGAGAGAGAGAGAGAGAGAGAGAGAGAGAGAAACAAACTTTAATCTTTATTTAGTTTTTCATGTGACTGCTGTGCTCTGATAGTTCATTGTGTATGCGGTTCTGGGGTTTGAACTTGCATCCTCGCACATGCCAGGCAAGCACCACAACTGCTGAGCCACTACTCCAGACCCTCTAATATTCTCTTGATATATCATTGCTTATCTATCTCCTTTCATTAAAATTTAAGCCTGACATTTAAATCTTGAAAATTCAAAAATTAATATACATGTATATGGAAATTTATATATGTAATGGGGGCATCACATTGGAGACAAGGGAGCAGGGAATTGGAAAAGTGGGGAGAAATTGGATAAGGATTGGGCTCAAGTTACTTTGTCATTATGTATGCACATATGAATGTGCAGCAATGAATCCCTCCAATGAGTAAGAACATGCTGAACTAATAAAAAGAAATAAAAATAAAAATAGATTTAAAAATTAAAAAATGTAAGCCTGAGGGGGAAAAGAGAGTTTTGTTTTCTCTGTTTTGTTTACTTCTATGTCCCCCACTACTTGGAATATGTAGTGATTCCATAAGTCTCTTCCGCGAGCACTGAATAAATCAATGCATGAGGCATTCTCTTGAATTCTTTCACTGCGAGAGACCTTGAAAAACATCATGTACAAACCTCTTAAATAACCAAATGAAGACAGGACCTGTCAAAGTCACACTGTTAATTAGAAATAAAATTTAGCTAGACTAGATGTTCTGACTTACAGCTCAGGCCTGTTTCATGGTGCGAGTCATTGAGACTACCTTTGATTAATTTCTCCACTGTCCTTCTCCCCCAGCTGTTTATGCTTCTGAGGAAGATGCACAGATGAACTACCACCATGAGGAAGATGAGAACGAAAAGCAAGTGTAGGAATGGGAATAATGTGCTTGTGTGTGCGTTTTTAAGATGCATCTATACCCACATCAGCACAGTAAGTTATCAGCATATTGCTTTCAAGAATTAAAAACAAAGAACTGATATAGTAATCCAGTAATTGGGAAGTGGCAATGATCTGGTCCCTAAAGGAGGTTTTTGTGACCATGGTTATATTGAAGTTCTATTTCTTTTTCTTCTCTTTTCACACAGGTGAAGTATTTTAGAAGTGTTTGATGTCCCTGGGAATACCACAGTGAAAGTGTGAAATAATCAGATGGTGCTATTTCAGTCTAATTTTTTAATACTTCCAGTATTTAGGAAACCTTTTTTAGAAGTCAAAAGAGAAAGAGGAAGGAGGAGGAAGGTAAGAGGAAGAAAGAAAGGAAGAGATGCAAGAGACAGCAAGAATACTACTGATTATTGTGTTTAGGTAACATATTACCAATATTTAATTAGGTAACTCTTTAAAATGACTAAAGTATACAGTCACACAGCGTATGAGTCCACCTCAAAGGACTTTTTCAAAAAGAGTACAACCACACAATTTATTTTCTCATCCACTGACTTAGCCCTCACACCAAGGATCAGCAGTCTGTGGTATAGTCTTCCAGGAAATACAAAAAGCCTCTTTCTAACATGCTCCTGGCTTCTGGTTTCCATTTTCAGTGTTCAAGCACATAACAACAAACCAGACTAACTTCACACCTCTTTCTAAAATAACAGTTCTGATTACAAAAGATTAAACTCAAATAAAAGGACAAACATCTCAAAGGAAATGGAAGAAATGGAAAGCAACTGAAGTGTTAGTGTCTTCAAAAGTGATAAGTGTAGAACCTTTTTGGATTCTTTGATAAGCCAATTTAAACAGCCTATACGACACATGGCTCCAAGCAGCTATTCTAAACAGAAAACACACAGTCACACTTCAAGAAAAGGGGTCTTCCTGGGGCCATCTGCCATATTTTAAAACTGGGCATGGTGGTTCTTGTTCTAGCATGTTTATAACATTTTTAAATGAGTGTTCACATTCTAATTACTTCCATTTTGTTTTTATGAGAGGTTTAGGCAATAAGAAGAGAATGTACGTAGCACAAATGGGCATATTTTGAGAGAAATTTGTCTGTCAGTACCCATATACTTAACCATGTCTACGTGATTCTAAAAGATTGTCACAAAGCTCTAACATTTATTTGGGGTGTGGGAGATCTGTTTCCCAAAGAATACTAACAGAAGAAATATGTTTTATAAAGAATTACATTTCTTTAATGCTTAACTACAGTTTCAGATACCTTAAAAAGGAACTTTATAGGGGCTGGAGCAGTGGTTCAGAAATTGGAGTGCTTGCCTGGCATGCATGAGGATCCAAGTTCAAACCCTAGCATCACACATACAACTAAGTGTCAGAAAAACAAAGGCCAGATGAAAATAAATAAACTGATTCTTTCTCTCTCACTCTCTCTTAAAAAAAGGAACTTTATATAAGTAATTGCAAATTTTATTATTTTAAGGAAATAAATATGTGTATTAATTTTGGAAGAGATGTTTATATTTTATATGTCAATGTCATCTTTTTACTTAGGAAAAACAGACTTGATAATGATGAGTCACAATTATCAGGGGAGTTTTCAATCTTTAAAAGTCTTCAAACTATCCCTCTTTCCCATTAGGTTATTCTTGGTTTCTCAGAGAGGGACAAAGAACAAACTGTTCCAACCCACGTACTGTTCCAAATAGGGACTGGATGCTTGTGAACTCTGACCGTAGGCCTGGAAAAAAAAGGACCACGGTGTCAAAGATTACAGTGCTGACGTATCAAAAGAGGGAAATGTTACAAACTTGTGGGAAAAATGAAGAAGGGAATAGTCATTTCCTTAAGAGGAAAATTTTCCTTAGGGAAATCCATAAAATATTTATAGAACTTTCTCATCTTAAAACTATTTCTTTAGTGTCTCTGAAAAAATCATCTTTTTGAAAAATCCACATGAACTTTATATTTGATTATGGTTATTCACACTTATACTCAGAAAGAGTTAAGTGCTTTTGCAAAATTTCATTTTTCCTTGAGTTTTCTTGTAAGGTCAAGATATGAATAAGAAGGTATTTAAATCAGCTACACTTTGGGAGAGAAAATAAAGTATAGAAGTAGGCATGTGCATATTACACTTAACCAGAATTTCTAGAACAGTTAAATAGTAATAGTTTTAGTTCTTTATTATTTTTGTCAACAATGATCATAACTGAGCCGGGCATGGTGGCATACGTGTGTGACCCCAGCAATAGCAAAGGCTGAGGCAAGAGGATCTAAGTTGGAGACTAGCCTTAGCAACTCAGCAAAGCCCTGAACAACTATTATGGTGTGGATGAAAGGTATGCCCCAAAAGCTCAGTACGAGACAACGCAAAGACTGAGGTGAAATGATTGGGTTTAAAAGCCCTAACCCAATCAGTGAGCTGACCCCTGAGAGGGATTAACCGGCAACTGAAGGCAGGTAGGGTGAGGCTGGAGGAGGGGTCGCTGGGGACCTGCCTTTGCATCTGGCATGGAGTCTCTCTCTGCTTCCGGGGCCAAACCTGAACCACTTCCCTCTGTCACACTCTTCAGCCATGATGTCCTGCCTTACCTTGAGCCTAGAGGAATGGAGCTGAATGCCTATAGACTAAGACCTCTGAAAGCGTGAGCCCCCAAATAAACTTTTCCTTTTAAAATTGTTCTTGTCAGGTCTTTTCATCACAGCAATGAAAAAAATGACTAAAATAGCAACTTAGTGAGACCCTATCTAAAAATAAATATGTAAATAGGGCTGGAGATGTGGCTCAGTGGTTAAGCACCCCTGAGTTCTGGGTTCAATCCCCCTTACAAAAATAAAAATAATAAAAATAAAAAGAAGCATAACTAGATATGACTGCAACCTACTGAGATGAAAAAAAAACAGTGGGGTGAAACAGAGAGAGGAGGGATTCAATAATCTCATTTTGAACATGAATCAGGTGTCCAATCTCAGCTACAAAGTTAACAAATAGTTCAAAACATGTATTCGGATGTCAGAGATGAGATTTGGTATGAAGAATAAGATGGGAATCATTGTTTTTCCATAATGTAAACTAATATAAACAGTATTGAAAGAAATGTAAACAGATTAATCATTTATAATTTATATGGAGAAAGGAATGCAAACCCCCCGCTGGGAGTTCCATATTTGCAGAACTACAGGGATCTATTTTACTTATACACTCTTCACATACACACACTCATGCTTTCTGTAATTTAATCTTATGGAAAATATATAAGATCTCTTCCTTGCTCTAGTTTTCCAAGCATTTTCTATAACAAGTACAGGTAAAGCAAATAATTTCATGATGCTTTAAAAACATAATTTGGACATTAAAATCAGGCATACCATATACAAGGTAAAAACATAACTGCCTTAGATTCATCTCAGTTTTCAAAACTACCTTGCTCTTCCCAATACCAACAAGGTTAATCTAAAGTTGGCCAAAGTGTCTTTTCTGTCAATATATTTAAATATGGTTTTCATAGACACCATTCTTATGAAAAGTCAAATTTACACTCATGATAATATGAACCAAGCCTGCAGTCCAAATCCCATGAAACCTGAATTTGAAGGGTGTTTGCAATCACTGTTGGCAGGTGATTATATTAAGCTAGTGTGACTGGGTATTTGGGAATAGCAAATATGAGGAAGAAGAGAATGAAGAGGAAGACGATGAGGAGAACAGCAAATACCTATGTTCATATGCTGATCAGAATCAGATTTTCAGCCTCAGCTCAGGTGACATTTTGGGTCATACAACCCTGTTCAGGGAAGCTGTCCAGCGCACTGTAGAAAGTTGTTGAGCATCCCTGGTCTGTACTCACTGGATTCCAATAGACATTCCCCAGTCGTGACAACCAAACATAAAGCTCCAGGGGAAGAGAGAGAGGGGCCAACTCACCCCTGGCTGAGAAGCACTGGACTAAACACATCATGTGTGTTATCTCATTAAATCTTCACACTCACCTATGGAAGCAGATACCATTATTCCCCTCCCCCCCACTTCTCAGACACTGAAGTACAGAGGTTTATTAAATTGTTGAAGGTTACAGTGCCAGGTAGTGACGCTTTGCTATAAAAATTCTAGTGTGTTGGGCTCCAGAATCTGCATTCAGCTGTCACAATATACTGGAATCTGTGTGCAAATACATACATAGAGAACAGAGGAACTACCTGCTACTCAGAATTTTTAAAGGATGAGAACCTAGGTGAAAATCTCTGCCATCTATGAAGTCCCATGCAAGTCTAAAGGAGTACCATTCATATTTAACAATATTTCATAACAACAGAATCAAGAATAAAAATATTTTACTTAATGGTGCTTTTAATTCACAGAAGAAACTTTTTGTCTCCCTGGAAACTTACGGTCCACGGGCAGCTGTTTGTGTCTCTGGCTGTCTCGCACAATGCTGCTGCTACTCTCACTGGAGCTGCTGTTTTGACGTGTGACATTTACTGGGACCTTTGACACAGGAACAGGCGCTGGTACAGATGGTGGGAGAGGGACAGGAACAGGAGCTGGTGCTGGAGGAGGTGATGGAGCAGCAGAAGGAGTATCGGTTGGTCTTGGACCATACTCCATCCTTTGTTTCTATAAAATGACAAAGAACTAACTTGAAAATTTTAAACTGTAAATCTAGATTACGAAAATAAAACAGGACATTGTTGTCTATTTATTTAAAGCTTAGCTTGCAAACCTTTAAGAAATTGGCATTTGTGTATGCACACACATGCATGCTTCTAATCCTGTATGGTGAATGATCACTAAAAATCATCTTTTAAACATTCTACATATTTGTTCAAGGTCAACATGCAAGTTTAAAAAGTAGCCGTCATATACCAACAGCAAACAGTATTATAATAATAAATGTCAATAAACTAAATTTGGATTTGAACTCATACAAGGTCAAATGGTTTCTGATTATTTTCTGATTTTACACTAATAATTTAAATGCACTGGAAGTCAATGTAAATAGCATAATGCATCATTTACTCCTTATTTTCAATATATGCTATATCCAAAAGTTTTTAATTCTGCTGTTTCAAGGTAATTTGTTAAGATGGTCTTCAGGACCGGGGTGCAGCTCCATGGTATAGTTAGTACTTGCCTAGTATGTTCAAGGTCAAAGGTCTGATCCACACCACCACCACCCTGCCCCTCTCAACACACAAAATAAGAAAATTGGCCAAACTATATTGTAATATTGCAAGAATATATGACTACTAATGAATCCCACCATTACGTAGAACTATAGTGCACCAATAAAAGTATTAAAAAAAAGTTATGTTCTTTGATTAAATGTGTATAACTGCAACTCACAAACTAGACTAAAGGCATGTGCAGATGTATATTTAAAAAGGCAGATGTGATTAAAAATAAAAAATGCTTCTCAATTTAAAAGTCACAACTATGAGCTGTTAAAAAACAATATGTGCATTCCTTATTAAACAAAACAATAGTTAAAACTTTAAACAAAGCAATTTCAACTAATATACAACTGCACTATAAGAGGCTCCAAATTCTCAAAAGGTACATCTTCTTTGTAGAATCAAAGATACAGAGAGTGATGACTCAACTAATCGAGGTATAGTTTACATACTGCACTGGCACAATTTTATTATCCTGAAGTTTATGATTAGCAAATAGAATGCAAAAAGACCTTTTGGTAATCTGGTCCTTTGATTAGAACAGTATTTACATCTACGTTCTACATTGGCCCAAATATAAGGTAATAATTATTTTTAAGAGCATCCTCCCCAATTTCCACAGAGATTTAAATAAGAACACCTACCAAGCACACAGCATTTTAAAATTAAAATTACTCAAAAAACACAACACGCTGACCATCATCATGGTGGCCTTCATGGCCAATGATGAACACCTGTGGAACTACTTGGGAAGGAGCCTGCATTCTCCAGTGCTGGCTCTTAGAAGCCAACACTCACCAAGCAGCCGGGTAGGGAAGGTGGGAAGATGAAATGCAAGGAGGGAAGCAGAAGTGAAAGAAGGCTTTACAACACGGCCAACTATTGTGAAAGATGGATGGCAGGGAGGGAGGAAGGAGAGGACAGGGGTCAGATTCTACCATGAAGTTAGATGAGAGAGAAATAGATTCCCTCAGCATTCAAGACCTGGAAGCATTTCTAACACAATCAATAATACATTAGAAAGCACTATTATTATTATTCCTCACAAAATATTCTTCCTATATTTGGGCCAAAAATTTTTAAAGCAATCAAAATACAGCAAACATCACCAAAATGAAATACTTAGCACACACCAAAGCCACCCAAAATATATTCAATGTTCCCTTGACAAGAATGTTTTCCGCACATAATTTCATGAAGGTTAATGAATTCTCACATTAATGTTTCAAAAGTGTCAGAGTTTAAATTATTGTTTTTAAAGCTTAAATAAACCAAAGAGCAATGAGTTCTGCATTCCATGATATGATTCATATTTTCTGCTTTCATAAAAACAAGAACAGCTAGTGTTTTGCTATCGATCAAACAATGCTATGAAAAACTGAATACACTGTGGGTTATTGTCACAATCAAGCCTGAAGACAGGCTCACCAAATGTTCTGTATCTCACTTCATTCGTCTGTCACTGGTATATAATGCAGCTTTATCAGTACGACCTAACAGAATAACAGACTTAAAACATGAAATCCATATGAAACTCTCCAAACCCATATGAAAATCGTTCATGCCTTATATCATAAATTAGAATTACTTGCATATTTTCCTCGTTTTTTTAGTCCTCTCCTTCCACCTCATATTTCTAACTTATGACATGAAAAGCAAGAAAAAGTGCCTTCCTTGAATCACTGCAACTGCTTCTGAGAAGGCAACCAAGACAGCTTTTCTGTGGACTGGTTTGTAATCCGTGATGGGGAGGAAACAGAACTGGAAGCGATTGCTGGCATCCCTAGCTTCTTTACTCCTCTGGCTACTGCTCAACTTCTGCTTCTTGGCTGTTTCTGGTTGGAGGGACAGAACTGATGACTCCAATGTGCCCTGGACCGTGGAAAGTACTGGAGGGCAGAAAGGTACTTCCCTTCTGTGCCAAAGGTGCTGAAGCTCCAAATACAAATGAGATCCTAGTTTGCTTGGGACTTTCCCAGTAATGAGTGCTGAAAACCCCACATTCCCACCAACGCTGGGTTGCGGGCCATGTGGTCAGCTTGGGCAGCCTGGGATGGACCCACTTTTGCACCAGGAACTGTCCCTTCCTAACTCTTACCCACTTGTTTATTTCCCCCCTCACAAATCTCAAGTTCTGTTTAAGACAAAAATGTGTCCTTTGGTCTTTCTCTGAAAAAAGTCAGATTTGCTAGACCTCATAGGAAATTTCCTGTTCATAATTAAGTTGGAATGAATCACTTGCTTTAGCAATGAAAGCTGAGTAAAAATTCTCAAGGGTTAAAGGTATTGAGAGATGAACTCCTGATTCATGAAAGATACTGCTTCAGAGGGGAAATTATGCAAGTAACAATCCCAAAAAAGTCATTAAGATTGAACTGTTTTTAAATTTTTAACCTACTCCGAATTACACATTTTTCTCTAAATATGGTCTCTCTGGAACTCTGCAATGAAAACTAAGCACAGCTGGAACATTTGGAGGGTGTTAAGTCCAGAGATCAAATCCAAAAAATTGTATTAAAAAGAATCACCAGGAGGGAACGAATGTGGGTTACCTCTGAGAGCTCGCCAAGTAATTGCTATTAGGAAAATGGAGCAAATCACATTAAATGAGCAAATTAACACAGGAGATGGAACTAAAATAATATCAATTATAATTTACATCAAATATCAGAAAACATGAACAATTGGTTTTTGACAGTAAAATTACTTGCCCATAAATCAACCAATGAAGGTAGCTTTAAATATATAATTAATTTCCATTACTCTTATCTAGCCATGTAAAACTAATCACATAGATTACTCAGTGTAGCGTATTTCAGTAGTAATTATTTGTGCATTTATTTGCTAAAATATTAAGATATAGAGATTCATTTTACTCTCAACTTTAAAAGTATATTATTAGACTGCAATAAATGGAAGACTAATTCTTATTTAATAGATGACTAAAAAAGGAAATATACACCATGGCATAATTTTAGTTAGTTTTAGTTTTGAACTTGAAAGCATATAATTGTGTACATGTTTATGTTGGACAGTAATTACATATTATAGAGTGGGTATTATTTAACTGTCACAAAGAATATCTGGGAAAATGTCAATACATGAGGCAGAATAAAAAGTAACCATTCTTAAGGTCAACTATATAGCAATAGAGAAAAAAATAGTGATTACTAGGGGTGGCTGGTAAGGGAGGGACTGGGGAGATGCAGGTCTTGTGATGCAAAGTAGTGAATATGTAAGGGTGAACAAATGGAAAGATCTAATGTACAACACGAGGGCTCTTGTTAACCACAGTATATTCATGAGTTTTCCTGAACAGGTAGACTATTGCTGTTTTGGGAGGGTATGGGTAACTATATGAGATCAGGGATATATTAGTTTGTTTTACTACTCTAACCATTTTGCTATACTGTATGACTGTGTATGTATACATATTCTTATAACATCATGCTACACACTTTAAATATATATAAATAATGTATTTACTCCACAAAAGAGGTAAACCCTGCCTCTAATTAATGAGGTTAGTCTTCTGAGAATAACTTAACCCCAAATTTTGAAGTATTGAGTATTATCAGGAAGTCAGCCTGGTTGGAAGAACATGAAAGCATCATTAATAAAATGATCACTCTCTGTCCAGCATTATTTGACTGTCAGGATTGAGTTTAAAACACAAAGCATGTATAACATGGGCTGAAATTAGTAGTTTTAGTTGCTTATAAGTTCTCTCTAGAAAATATTTCCACTTTTAATTTAGGGCTCTTTAAACATGCACATATGGGGGGAAAGCCTATATCTAGGCTGGATTTTGGACATCATGTAACCTGACCCCTTCTATTTCACAGCTAAAGAAGCTGAAACACAGAAAAATAAAAGACTCTAAGTTCCTAACAGCAGCAAGTGGCATAATTCTCATCTACCAACACACAGATTGGACTTTTCCCACAGCATCATAATAGCAAGGAAATAAAGATGAGAGACAGTTGAATTCACAAGACCACAAAGCCTGGGCATTCATAATTATCTGAGTGTTTGTAGAGTAAGAATATTTGTAATGATAATAATAAACATGATAGATAAATACTTAATAATAAAAGACTCTCTTTAATCAGACCACTGGGTGTATTGGAAGTAAGAGCAGGGGAGGAGGTGGTTTCTGCTCCAGGGATACAGCATGGGAATTTCTATGGCAAATGGTAATTCTAGTAGATGGACAGTCACTACTATTCTGGGAATCCAGTCAGAAGGAATATCAGCAAGCTCTGTGGCAAGCAGATTCCAGGCTATTTACCATCCTAGAGACATAACCTGGGATGTGCATCTGCTGCCCAGCTGAACCATCACAAGCCTTGGAGTACTGTGTAACAAATGTTTTTTAAATCAAAAGTCATGTCACTTCTCCATAATTTTTCATAGCATTTACTTCCTCTTCCCTGTAGCTTTGTTCAACACTTTTATGTTCCACATCTTCTATAAATTCTTTATTACCTTCCTCTCTCTATTTTTAACACTGTTGAAGCCATGGGGAAACACATTAGGTGGAATGGTTGTCTTCAGAGAGCTGTAAAAAAATCACTCCAACTGTGAGAATCTTAAATAGCCTGGACTCTCAGGGAACTCAGGTGACAATTCAACACCTACTCACTGCTGGAGCCAGGTAGGAGCACCCTGCCATCAGAATAGAATCTCTGGCAGACAACGCGTGAACAATCGGCAAGGGCCGTACTTATGCCTTTCACCCCAAAGCTGCCATGATCCAGATATACTTCTTCTGCACCAGAAATGCAAAGGGATGAAAATAAGAGCCACACTGTGCATTAAAAAAGTATGTGGTGACTTACAGAAGTTGCACCGAAATCATTCACATCTAATTCCCTTACTTCCACCACTCACAAAACGTCCACTTTCTAAGAGAATCACATAATTTGTTTTCCTAAAATGTTTTTTTAAGTGAAAGAATGGACAAAATCCAAGAAATGGATGCATAAGTTAAGCATCTAATTCTGAGAATTATGACTGATCAGATCAACTGTTAATCGCAGCGTAATGCATGGTAAAGCTATTCTAGTCTAAGTATTCATGCAGTGAAAAACTGTAACAACCCTGTGTCAGCCCTATTTCCTGGTATAACAGAGTGCATCAGAGCGTAGGGTCTGGATCCAGAGGGTTTGGTCTTCATTCTGGCTCCATGCAGCTGTGTAATTGTGGGCAAGTTGCTTCTCTTGTAACTAAGATCTCCATGTAAAATGTGCTGGATATTTTGAGAATTAAATGAATTAGTATTTTTGAAGTGCTGAAAGGATATCTGGCACAGCATGAGCGTGGACCACTGGCATTACGTCCTTGGGAGTGTAATGCCCTTGCTACTGGAGAAAGTGAGGTGTTTCAGGAATGAGTCACAGAGGGCTTGCTGCAGTACAGCACAGTATCTGTGCATTCTGTCAGAGGAAGCATCTTTACATTTCTTCTAAGTTTTTCTACATGAGGAGGGGAGGGTTGGTTGCTGCTCCTAGCAGAGCATCACAAAGGAAGGGCAGATGATTTGGAGAACTGAACACCTACAGCAGGTTTTGAGGGAGGATCTACCCAGTGCTGGGCTTTCTATCATTCTTTCTACCAAGTGAAAGATGCTGGCACACAACAAATACTTATGAAATGAATGAATAAATGACTGCTATGATATGAAATGTAATCCAGTTGAGTTTTATAAGCTGAGGGCATTAATGTCACTGGAATCTACATAAATATGGTGATATCTTCACTGTCCTTCAGAAATAAGCGGCAGGATTTTTCTTAGATATTCTAGATAAAGGTCTGTCTGTAACAGTGTTGTAAAGATATAAAAATGACTGGCATATATTTGTAAGAATGTCTTCTTTTCCCTCTTACTCTATTCACTTTTTAAGACATGTTGCAAATGCTTTGAGAATAGGAATCATTTGAGAGCAGGAACTGCGCCAGAGAGCAGATTGTCAAGCTCACTTATTAAAATTCTACAAGATCTTGGTGCTTTTGTTGAGCTCAGCTCACAATTTTCAGCACATGTTAAAAAACAGATTGTTTTTAATACCTTTTAAAAGCAAAGCCCCAACTCAAACACCACATCCACACCCACACCCCTTCTACATACATCACTGAATTCATGGTGGCATTCAGAAATTTTCAGAAGACAGTGAGACAGTGTTGAAAGGTTTAAAAGCCAAAACAAGCAATCCCTAGAACAAGTTTCAATGTACACAAAGTAGCAAAACACACTTCTGAAACTTGTGAGCACTTAAAAAAATTCTTGGTTGAGCCAAAATTGACAAAAAAAAATAATAATAAGATGAGGTTCTGTTAAAGAAAGGAGGAATAGATTTTATGTTTTCCAGAAGTACTTTCTCTGCCTATGATATGTACTAACCATTTTGCTTTGGTTTTGGACAGAAGCAAGATTTAAACAGAAAAGTCAACTTATGGCTCAAGCCAGGAATCAGAATTGAAGAAAAAAATAAACAGTAAACAGGCAAAGCTAATAGACACTAGACTTTTTCTTAGGAAATCTAAGTTGGGGAAAATACTTAGAATTTATATTATTTGCAAAGTTAAGTATCTTTCTTTTTCTTTTTTTTTGAAGTTTGCCTATTCCTAACTAACCTACACATAACTAAAAATGAATTTGGATAATTGTCTTTCACTTTTAATATAAAGTCTTAGCTTCTTCTCATACACTGTATTAGGGATATCCTTTGTGAATGGTCCTTCTTATAGTTTATCATGAATTAAATGCTAGAAAGAACTCATACATCCAAGGACAAATAGCAGTATTCTAGTCTTACATTTCAAGCATATATTCTATCACTGCTTAACCATTTTGTTCCATTGCTCCAGGGGTCGAACACTTATAAAAAACTTAAATATAATTACATATTTAATAAAATTATGTTATATAGTATGCATTATAATTATAGCATAATAATAAATCAATATTAATATAATCATATATAAGCTCTGGATTATAATTTCCAATCTATTTTAAAGCACCTGGGTCAACATTATTGAAATATTCACAGAATTGAAATCTTGGGACTTGCTGGCTTACAGAAAAGGTAAAAACCTTTAGAGGAAATAAAATTAAGAGCTAGTTTTCATAAAACAAAAAGAAACCTGTATTATATCAGGTAATCACATCTCAAAATCAGAAAAGTTGAAACTGAGAAAAGAAACATTCAAAAACTAAGTAGAAAAGTCACTTCAAAAATCCATGGGAATGGAGCAGCTCATACCTTGAATAACTCAAACTCCTTCTTTGGCATCAACAGCTAATGACAAATGATGAACACAAATTAAATACATAAAACATATGTGTGTTAGGCCAGGCAAAACTTACACACAGGAAATAGAATTTCTACTGCCATCACTTGAGGTTATAGAGCTATATAAACTTTGCACTAATGATTTATTTTAATATTTGCTTGATTCATAGATTCTAATAAAGTTAGTCCCCCTAGACAAGTACAGGATCTACACTAGGCCTGAGCATCATGAGCAGCCAAATAACTCATCATAGGAGCAGGACAATGATCACAATTGTAGGTCTGGGCAATCTGTATTTTATCAAGCTGACTCCTAGAATAAAAATTAATTGTTTCACTGTATATCTATGAAGCTTCTATATGAATCCATGACATGGTTATGAGGTCAAATTGATCATTTCTCAAGTCTCTGAATATTAAAATCATTCCTCCTGAAGGGATGAGAAAGAAGTTACCCTAAGTTCAGAGGCTACATGCATCTCTGAGAGCTCTTCTATGGTGGCTTTGTTGGCATACTTCACTCTAGAGAGTCCATCACAGGACTTAAATCTCAGGAGTTTAACAGGAAGTGAATTCAGCTATTATGGTGAATGAAATGACCGTGATTATTGAAATCCTGAAAATGTGTCATGGGCCTAAAGAAGTATTCGGTGATCAAGAAGAGAAACACTGACTTATCTAACCTATATCATAAACATGCTTTAATTTTAAAATCAAGAGAAAAAAATATAACCCAATTGAAGAAAACATTCATGCATTAGCCTAAAGTGAGATGAGTGCAAATTCAATCTGGACAATAGCAGAACATTTAAGAGACTCTGAAGGCAAAGGCTGGAGAAAATTGACCACTGGGCTCTCCAGCCACTTTATCTGTGCCCCTCTTAATCAAGAGGAAACCATTGGTGGACCTGAGCACTATGTGTAAAGAGACAAGGACTATTTTTTCCACTATCACAAAAACCATAGGTTGATTGGGGGAAAGCATTTTGAAAGTTATTTACTGTTAAACATTTTGATCAATTTCCTTAGGAAATAATCAGAAAATACATGACTCGTTACTATGTCTCTCACCATTATCCTACCAATTGTTGAAAAAAAAGTGAAACCAATTAAATCTCAAAATGATTAGCACATCAAAGATATTTAAATTCTTTCCATGTGATGAACTTGAAATTTTGTGAAATTTGTTAAGAAATCATGATTACCTGTATGGTATGTGTATATGGTGGATCAGCACGTCCTAATCCAGATTCTGGAGCTCTCACAATATCCAGAATGTTATTTGGCACAAACCCAGCATCTCCACTTGCATTTCGAACCTTCCACCATTGTTTCCTATCGTCAAGTATCTGTCATCATGAAAGAAAATTAAGGCCTAGAAACCAATCTATAAGGTTCAAATTTCATTTCTGGACTTCAACCAAAAAATTTTTCCCTTCTGATAAGTTGACTCAGCATTCATCCATGATTTAATGATTCTCAGGCATTACTCTAAGAATTACATGTACTAGTGTAGAATGGGTATGGAAATAGCTATATTACCTCCCAAGAATGTATTTGCATTATCTGAGGTACTTTTAGAGCATCTTAGAAAGTCCTGTTGTCTCCATTTGTGGAACAGAAAAGTAAAGCATGTAAAACATTTTTTAACAAATTTTATTGTGACCATTCATTTTACAAATTCAAGAAAGTGAACTCTCAGTTATAACCTAGAAAATTTGGATGTGGACAGACTATTCCCAACACTGCTACTACTGAGTACAATTGTGCAAAGGTACCATGAGAGAAAGAAATGTTTTCTCTTATTAAAATGGAATGGTACATCTAAATCTGAAGGATAACTAGCCTTGATTCCAAAATGAATAAAGTCCAAAAGAAAGAAGACAAGAATGTAAGATAGGACATCAATCTCTTCTTACCCATCTTATTCTAAGTAGCTTCTACTGGAATCCAGGACATTATTATGGAGCCAGATAACAAAGTAGCTACCAATCTAAATAGATATAGATATCTATGATATAATGTAATCCTTAATCATATAATATGAAGAATAATTTATTGACTTTAGCATTTATTTCAGCAAGGTTTATATCAAAAGAGAAATATAACAAATCCACTTTGTTAAGAGTGTAAGAAGGTAAAATTCTGTTACCTCTAAAATATCATCCTTGAGAACCGTGAGCTCACTGTTGTTCCTTGCTACAAAGTCATACTTGGATTTGGCATATTTCTTGGGTTGTGTTTTGAGTGGGTCATAATTTCTATAAAGAGGAAGAAACAAGACAATCATCCTATTAGCTCATCATAAAGGCTAAAATCAAAAGTAAAACATTAAGTCAAGCTAACTTCTACCAGAAAGTTTTCTGATAAATTATTTTATTATATTTTATAGCATATGAGAAATAAAAATATATTATGGGTAAGGCAAAAATAAATGATGCAAAATCATAAGACTAGTCAGTACAGAGTCAACTCTAGAATGCAAACCTATGAATTGTCTATAAAATACACATATTGGATATTTTATTAATCATTATCTCTACCAAGAAAGAGATAGAATAAGAATTAATGCTATTATTTATTTTACATAAAATTAAAGGAGCTTAAAAATAATTTCTGTAGGGATAATATAAGTTATATGTTGATTTTGATAATTCAAGCAATATATCTTAGCCAAATAAAAATATTTAAAAATTTTGACTAGGTGTCAAGTTTTAGGAAAGCTCCGCTCAGTTGTCTAAATTACAAAGGAAGGTATGGATTAGGTGCAGGTCTTTGAAATAAACATTTAAATTCATTAGAAACTTTTATAAATATTTTATAAAAATGCCTATAAATATTTATAAAATAAATTATAAACTATTTACAAATAATATTTTATAAATATAAGAAGGAGGAATTGGTTCTTCATTTTTTAAAAAGAAAACTTTCTTTAAAAACTACCTTTTCCAATTAAATTAGCATTAACAGATTAAGCAATATAATTAAAAATCATTTTAAACATAACAAAACTCAAGGCATTAGATTGTATCCATATCTTTTCATGCATTTCAGTAATAATAGTTTTAACTCTCTATTAATTTTATTCCCTCATCTACTCCATTCACATTCCCACATTTCTACAAGAGAAACAACAGGGAGAAGATGTTTGGTCATCCTTGCCCTGTCAATTGGCCATTTTTCTTGCTGCCTATGTTCTCTGGAGTGCTGAGTTATACCAGGGCCTACAGGAGGGCAGCTATAGATATAAGGTTTCCTATTATCCCAGATGTTGGCTACCACTTAGATGGTAACTCCATTTGAGAAGGGCAACAGGGTCAAGAAGAAAAGAAGACCTATAAACTGTACAGACAATTGACTATTTTTATATATTAGAAAAGATTGGTAGAAAAAATGAAATTATGGTCACTAATTATTATACATAATAATAATAATATGTAAAAACCTGTGTTCCATAGATTCTCCATCCTTCTCTCTCTTCAGGAATGGATAAAGTCTTTACTATCTTGTATGCCTCAGAAGTGTTTACTCAGAATGCCCCTATTAAGTATTATAGACTTTACAAATCCTTATGGTTTACAGTATCTTATCCTGGATATGACCGCGATTATAGTTATTAATTGTAAAATGACAATGTATAATTTTTTGAATGTACCAAAGTTTTTAAAGAAATTTAGAACGTATCAAAATGTATTGTCTCCATTTCTGATTTGAAATAATAGATATTCCACTTGGTATAGAGTAAATGTAGGAATAACAGTAATCTGAGAACATCTCTTAAACATGACTTGCATCTGAATAGCAGTAAACTATAATCTCTCAAATGTAACAAAGGACTCTAAATTCATCAAAAGATCTATGTAGTGACATAATAATTTCACTATATGAGGAACAGATTTCACATACACTTTACTGCACTTCCGTACGTAATAGAAATTAAAGTTAATAATAGCAATTATAAAAACAAATTTGAAACCTCTGTATATTTCATGTCATAGTATAACTTTTACTTAGCTTTTGCAACAATTCCAAATTTTCTTAGCAGCAAAGAATATCAGTATCTCGCCAAGGCCCCAGCTCCTACTATGCCCAGATGAAAATGATATCTGAGATCTACAATTTACCCCACTACTCATTAGGTTATCTAAAAATTTTTTCTCTGGCTACATTTTGACCAGTTAAAGCTTCTATCCCTTCATGGAATTTCCTCACTATATTCCATTTAAATTTCCTCTTTACCAAAGGTTACTAAAAGAAGTCTTATGAAATCCAAAATAGTCTTCTTTGAATGAGGGTAATTGTTTAAAATAGTGGCCTTTACGTCACCTATCCTGTCCCATATAAAATTCTATGACAGATAAATTTGAAAATTTAGTAATAGAAAAAGAATTGCTTAGCCTAATGAAGTGATATATAATTTTTCCCCTTAAGGGTAATGAGTGATCACTTTTCTCTTCTTTCTCTGATAGCCAGGAATCTCAATGACAAATCTGAAATTCAATCATAATGTCAACTTTTAGACTTCGTAGGTTTTACATTTCATTCTTACTCTAAATTTCTTAATTCTATATTTTATTTATTTAAATTTTAATAAACACATAATTTTAATTGCATATAATTTAAGTGAACTGCCTAAATCCACTTTGGAATTTTCTGGGGTATAGATGTTAATAAATCAGTAAATCAAAAGTCAGTAAATGAAAGGTACACTTCCCTGATACTCTATATCAATCATAAAGATCATAAAGTTTCAAAATACATTATATTAAGCTGCCCCTAATAAATGGGATAGGTTATTCCATCGTATCTTATCTTATAGTTCTTCAGGTGAAGGTCAAGGAGGCACTGACTGAATGTTGGATACAATATCATGTAGTTATTCAGTTATTCTATCAATTAAATAAATCTATACTTACTAAATGGCCACAGTGTGCTACAGGTTGTCTTAAAATGGAACAGGATTAAGGTTTTTCTACCACCAAAGTATGCCATACAGCTGAACACACTTAAGTAAGAAATACACTTAAGTGGTTAGTGGTTTTCTGGCTACTTGGCTGTGGAAAACCATCCTGATTTACTGGAGTGATAGAACAAAAAGAAAAGGTAAGAATTACTAATATGAAATAATTTCTAGATGTTCTATGACAAAAGGAAAGAAAATATAAGATGAGTAGTGAGTCAGTCAAGAATTTCAATGATAGTCTTCAAAATCAATTTTCACCTCTACCTACTCAAAATTAGTTATATAATTAAAAGACATTCATATGCTGGCCTTATAAAATACATTGTTCATCAATGGCTTTTCTTTTTTACTTAATTTAATATGTTGCTGGTACCCTTAGAATAATATCTGTACAATTTTTATCCCATTTACTTAAGCAAAACCTCTGGCATCATCCCTGACACAGGACAAACATTTTGAATCCTACCATCTTCAGGTTCTATAAGAAAAGAAAACATTAAAAATAAAGGCATGCAACACTTATGGCAAGAGAGGCTTAAACATAGGAGAGTACCAGGACAAGTCCCCTACCCCTTCATCTGAATGACCATCTTCCCATATTCCTATAAACAGGGTTCCACCTCCTGTCTTTCTTTCCCTTTTGTACATGACCTCTATATAAACCTCACTTGCTAGAAAACAAGATTTTCTCATCCCAATTCTCCATCTCTGACTATATTATAATTTTAATGATAAAAATATAGGAAAATAAAGTTGGACATGTTGGTGCATGCCTGTAATCCCAGTAGCCTGGGAGGCTCAGACAGGAGGACTGCAAGTTCAAAACCAGCCGGCCTCAGCAATTTGGCCAGGCCCTGAGCAACTTATCAAGGCCCTGTAAAAAATAAAAGATATAAAAAGGTCTAGGGATGTGGCTCAGTGATTAAGCAGCCCTAGGTTCAATCCCTGGTACAAATATAAATATACTAATATTAAATTAAACATTTATTTAAACATGTTTTTTTAAATATTTAGTTAAATCTCAGTTTAAAAATTTCCATCTAAGGAAGATTTGTTTCTGTTGCTTAAAGAGAAAGGTGGAAATTATTTCCTTTAAAAGCCACAGAGCTATAAAGTTTTTTAGATGCCATCTGGTACAAACTAATTGAAAAGCATGAAGTTAATTCTTTCTTCTTAATGTATGGATTTTTGTCAGATATAGCTTTAAAAAAAAGGAACATCATCTAAAGATATTTGAACTAGGTGAGAATTATAGACTGGAGGCCTACACATTTGTACATCAAAGCCAGGTCTATAAAGAACAACTGAAACTTTTCCAAATCATTAGCAGGTAAGAAGTAGACAACACAGACACTGTCACTTCTGTTAGCACTAAATCAGAGACAGTTATCTTCAGCTCTCCAGATGGAGCCCAGGAAATGTTACCTATCTGTGTGGCGGTTGGGAGTTGGCTTAACAGCAACAGGAGCTTCCCCATGGTCCAGATGGGGTCCTCTGGTGTACGCACTGTTACTGAATGCATATGCATCAGGTGGAGCATACTCTGGTACGCTGGAGTGCTGAAAGACAGACCAGGACAGGTTGAAGAACAGCCAAACAGCATTCTAATGAGCACTGACATTGGTCAACAAGAACCCTCTACCATATTGTGATCTCTTTTCATTTTCAATTAATTGTCCATTATATTATTAATCTAGGAAACTGGGATGCTACATTTCTATTAAAGACCTACTTAGAATAACAAAGGTCATTTGTGCAAAGCCTAAATCTTAATTCTGAAAATAATGAGATATAAAAGCAATAAGCTCCTTCATGAGGAATTTTACAATACCTGATTGTGGTATTAAATTTTAACTTTGTGTAAAATAAAAGCAGTAGGGGAAAAATACTCCTTAACCTTTGCTCTCTCTGTTTAATAAACATAACCTCTCCACTCTAGCAAAGTCAATGTTATCATATGAAAACCCTCTGAACTTTGTATCAGATTTACAGAACTGCATTTTTTTTAAACCAGGGATTGAACCCAGGGGTGCCTATCCACAGACCCACATCCCCAGCCCTTTTTTATTTTTTATTTTAAGGCAGGTCTCACTGAGTTGCTTAGGGCTTAAGTTGCTGCGACTGGCTTTGAACCTGCAATTCTCGCGCCTCAGCTTCCTGAGCTGCTGGGATTACAGGTGTATGGCACCATGCCCAGCTCATTTTAAAAGTATACAACAGAACACCATTTTCAATTTTTTAATAAATGGCAGCACTATTATCAAACGTACTGATTAGGGAAGCACAGAAAGACACAAAAAAACATTGATCTTGATAGTCAAGAGTCCAGGAATCGACAATGCTGGGGTCATTTCTTTTCTGCAATTAACACAATTCAGACATGAAACTACTGGGTACTCCAAAGAGGGAGAGCTGAGGTCCCTGGGTCCCCTTGAGTACCATGGTTTCAAAGCTACAGAGTAGCTACAGAGTATGCTCAGACTGGGAGAAAAACAAACATGACCACTTATAGATTTCATATGGTTTCCTTGTATGCAAAGAAGTACGTAGAAAGAATGAGATGTTGAAGCATTTGAATTCTGTGGTATTCGACTGTTTATGGATTCACTGGGACAAAATCATTTGAAGCTGGGAATGTTTCAGAAAAGTCTTCGACTGATGACTACTAAAGCTAATCCTAATAAATAAGTTGGCAGAAATGGAACTGAGTTAATTCATAGAGTAGATGGTATGTTGATGTCACAATAGCCATATTAAATTCTCTTGGAATGAATATATATATCTCAGGATATTGTATTTTGCATACAAATTTGGACAATTTTTACCATTTAGACACAAGAGCTCACTCAATTCAGTTTTCACTTCCTTAGGAAGGACAGAGACACTAAATCCGATTAATCTATATTTTTAATTAAAGACTGTACTGAAGCAGGACAAGAAACTATTAAGAGTCATCCTCACCATTTGCTAGGTGTGAACGTGAGAGAGTGAGGTTGACTAGGGGTCCTGAGAGTGTCTGGGGAGGGAGGTGAGAAATGACGGCAATGACTGACGTCTACACAGCTTTGCTGAGAGCTGCCGCTGGTTCAGAGGAAGTAGGGAGCGAATACTGCCCCCACATCTGTCCCTGCACATCACCTGTGCCTTTCAATTCTAAACAAAAATCACTGGATCCTAAATTACCCAAGTCTTGTTGTAAATGTACTGATTATAGTAGCAATAAAATACAATAAAGTCTTTCTTGTAGGGATGATTACATTTTTCATGCATTTTAAATCACCATTCCTTGGCCTCTTTTCCAACAAAATCTCAAGTTATGAAATCCCCTAGACTGGCCAGCAAGTGTTTTTCATTTCATTTTTTTTAACCTCTGAATGTCCACTTAAGCAATAAAAGGGAAAAAGAAAAGTTTACAACAGGGAAATAACTCATCACAAGAAAGGACTCTCAATGATTCTTCATTCAAAATTACTCACTCAGTGAAAGCAGAGAAATTTGTATACTAGAAGCCCAGAACACAGTACTCTCTGAATACATGAATTGAAAAGAAGGCACAAAAGTGAATTTCTGAGGTATACATTATTACAGTGGGCATATTTTCTTATTTAAGATATAAATTCTATCAACTGGAAATTTTTATGACTTGAAAATAACTATAACTATAGCAACAATAGTATATCATAATTTCATGTTTGATTAGTTCTTCTCCAGAAGAGTTCCTCTCTAAATAGGAAGAAAAGTCACAGTGATGAGCTGTGAACTATGAAACACAGGCAGGGACATATGCTTGCCAACCAATCCTCAGGGAGTGAGGTCATCTTCTCAATTATGCATTTAGATGGATGGGCAGGTTGGAGTCCGCCCTCCCCTTCTATGCAGCCAGAGGAAAAAAACTATTACATCAGGAAAAAAAATAATTTCAGAGCATCACATTTACTTTATTTTTAAAAATTAAGAGTCTAACCAATTTTCTAGAATATTGTTATTGTCCAAAGAACAGTCCCACAAGGGAATGATTTTAAGAAATTTAATTTACCTGCATGTTTTTCCTTAATTGGTCACAGGCTATAATTTACTACAGTTTGCTAATTCACTCCTACATATCATATCAGGTTTGCCACATTAAAAACACCCGTGCTAGTATGAGAATGTTAAGGAATTAAATAAAGATAGCAAACAGCACTTCAGAAGCATCTAGTCATCATTTGCTGTCTCATTTTCAAACTAGACATCATTCATTTAATTCCCATTCGTATTTGGTTCAGTTTTAACTGGTGTTTTAATTTCTTTTCCAATAGAATAAAAAATTATTTTTAAGGAATGTGACAGGATAATACATCCAATTCCATTCCCATAATTTGCTCCCCAGATAGGCCATAATCTAAAGCTTACTAAATATGTTATAGACACATTTTATAATCTCCTGTGGATTGACCATATTGTAAGTGATCTTTTGAACCTGAAAGTTGGAGTCCTGAAAAGGCTTCGGTCCTCCAGCCACCGACAGGACTCCAGAAGTTTAGAACTAGACAAAAAGGAAGGGCCGGGACTATACTCAGTGGGTAGAGAGTTTGCCTAGCATATGTAAGGCTCTGGGTTCATTCCCAACACAGGAAAAAGAAAATAGAATGATAGAGGGAAGGAGAAGGGGTGGGGAAGGGGAGGAAGGGAAAAAAGGGAGGGAGAAGGAAGAAATTGGTGTGTTTGGGAAAGAGGCAGACTTACAGAATCTAGGCTGAGGTGTCTGATGATAGGAAAGGAAAACAGAAAGAAATAAGCCAAAGGGCAGTAGGGTAACTTCCTGACAAGGAGAGAAAGGAGCCTGCAAAAGGACTCAGGACGACTGGAGCTGGGGGTGCAGCAGCAGTGGGGGCAGAAGGGAGCCAATGGGATGTGAGAAAATGACACGGGCTGGGAAACAGGAACAAAGCAACTGTCACAAACATGAGAAAAGAGCTGAGAGGTAACTCAGGGCAGCCAGAAAGGGATACAACCAGCCACTGATTCTAGAACAACCTTCAGATGAATGAGAACTCACAATCGCCATGCATAGATCGTTGCACCATCTACGAAGCTTACCTCGGTGGATAATCTCTTCACGTCTTGTTTGCGCTGGTGCTCTGCTGCGTTTGCCACCGACTCAGCCAACTGATACATATCTTGTTCCATCTGTGCCCCCATGAAGTTCAGCATGGGGGGCTCCCAGCCATTGCGGAACCGTGGAACATACGGTGGAATAAACTGTTCTTTCGGCCATTCTGCTCTGGAGGAGGGCATTAAGTCATATAAACACCAAAATTAAGAAATGTTTCCCTGATCACAATGATCTGCAGTACAGTTAGCCACAAAACAAAACAAATAACACACACACACAGATAACAACATATTCCTCATCATCTGGCCTCTGGTTACCCAAGGGGAAAATAAACATGTTTCTCATATTTCACACCAATTAAACGAAACAGATTCGGTTCTGTGGCATGATCTGTTTCCATAACACTTTGCCTCAAATTCTCATTAAATTGAACTTTTCAGCATGGATATAGGTTTTTTAAAATTTGTGTGAGAAGCAGTGTGAGGTTAGAAGTGTGATAAGTAGTTAGAACACAAACTTCTCCAGGATCTAAATAGTTTCAGACTGCTCCCCTCACATCACCATGAAACCTCCTGATAAGAGAGATCTTTCAAAAGAGAAATTGTCAAGCCTGCTATTAAGGTTCATGATTTCTTAAATTATAAAGTTCACTAAAATGAAACAGATGACCAATTTTACAAATTAAATGTATCAGCTCAGTTTTAATCGGCAAAGTAGACAAATCTATAATTATAATCACTACCCATTCATTGCCCAGTGACTGTGAGAGAGATTTATTCCTATAAACCCTGGAACACTCGGGAACCAAAAAAATAAAAAAACCAGGGCAGGAATTATGGCTTCACTTTTGCTACAAATATGTTGCTTTATCTTTCGTACATGATTTAATTCTTCCTGTTGTATTTCTACTATGATGAAGTGAGCCATTTTATTCAGATTACTACATACCTTCATGATTCTGTTCCTTTTTATGAGTTTTTAAATCAGTACATTCATTTTGTAATATTCCTAATCAGGATCTGAAATGACCCTTTTCTCACGTTGAGAGCTAACAATATATTTCCTTTAGATGTAGATTTTTAAAGGGTCATTAATTTTCTCATTTTAAGGTAGGACCCACAACAAAGTAACTAAAGAGCAAGGGCTATTTTTATTCTAGAGAACTGATAAATAAGCTTTATGAGAAAAAATTAAATTCCACCAAGGGTTATCATAAAATTATAACCTGCATAAATTTAATACATTTAAGAAATCTATCGAACCAGTTTTATATGACATAAAACAGTATGATATATACAATATGATATGTTGATACATGAATATACAAAATATATAATATACAAACATGTAAACAAATTTAGATATTACTTTTTATATTTAAAAAAATTTTTTTCTTCTAGATATTACTTTTAATAGAAAAGCAACAACTGTAGTGCTTTTAATGAAATTTTCTAAACCATTTAAAGTACAAATTATATTCAAACACAAGCACTAGCCAAAATTTAAAAATTACATGGGAAAGATTTGTGTGTATTTCAATATGAGAAAAAAGAAAACAATGTATGAAAATAAATGCTTTAAAAGTAACTTGTGCCTGACTTATTAAATTAGTTCAATAAACTAAGGAAAAAAAGAGATAATGTATGGCATGGTCCATAACTTTTAGTCTATCCAAAAGTATGAAGAAGACAAAGTTCAAGTGACCAAGTGACTATACTGAATGATTGGCTCATCAGTATAAAGATATGTGGATAAATGAATGAACAAAAACTATTCACCCATGAAATTAGACATATTTTTATAACTTGAACTGCTCAGCAAGCATTAGCCTTGCACTTGTTAATGATTTGTCTTTCTCAATTGCTTTACTGAAAAATGCACAATTACAAAAGTTATCCACTTTTCCCTTTCAGCGCCAGTGTAACTGTTCCAGGCCTGGACGACGCTGATACTAAGGAAACTCTATACTCCAGTATGCTCTGCCTCCCGTCACTGGATCCAGCTACTGGACTGATCTTTTAGAAACAGAGATGTTGTCATGTTACACTCCTGTTCACAGTTACCGGTACCTCACAGCCTTCAGAACCAGGCTCTGGCTCCTTCGTGGCCTTCTAAGTCTTCCTAACCCAGCCCCACTTACCTCTGAACTCAATTAACACCATTCCTTCTCCTTCCCTTCTTCACAATCACCCACTACCCTCAGTCCATCCCTCTCACACTGCATTCTCTGGACTTCCGTGCTTTCACTTGTGCCTTCCTTTTTACTGGGAAGGCCTTTCCAAGCTACACAACAGGGAGATCCTATTTATCCTGCTGAAAGGCAGTTTGGCAAAGGAAACAAACACTGACTCCAGACCCGGATGGCTAGGTTTACATCCCTGCTCTGTCACTTAGATGTTGTGTGACTCTGGGCAAATGACGCAACATCTCCGGTCCTCACTTTCTTCATCTGTAAAATGCAGATGTAAAGAGTATGGAAGAACACATTGCAAAGACTGTGGGTATGAACACCATACGTATGTCTGTATATACACACCTGTACCTAATAGAATTATTATCTGTTGATTTTAAATGCCAGCTTTTCCATGAAAGCCTCCTTTCTCGATCTTCTTCCTGATTGCTTCACCTTGCCAACCAACCACATTCTGCTTACGCCTTACCTAGCACTCCCCACATCTTAAACTACACATACTTATACCTCCTTCACCAGATTTTCAGCTTTTTAAGGGTCCGACGTTTTTTTTAATCTTATAACACCTTGTCCCTCATTCACAGAAGGTTAGATACATCTTTCACTAGATCAGAGTAATAAATAAGGAACAATATTTATAGCAGTACAGGTATTAAATGCTAAATTTATGTTTGTTACCTGGGTTTTGTCCAAGTTTCTCCCAGTGACATCCACAACTGCCGTTCATCAGGATTGACAGTATAATTTAAGAAATCAATTGTGTCCTTAGTCAAAAGGGGGCTGAGTATTGAACTGGGCAGTTCAACACCCCCTGTTGCCTGCACCACCTAGAACGATAAAGCATTTTTTAGCAAGATGATGACTACCATTTTCTGTTTTCCAATCATGCAGACAAAAACCCATTTCAAAAACAAGCAGCGTTTTTATATTCAACTTAAACTTTACTTTGTTCCTTAAACTACCGAATAAAAAACAGCTTAACAAATCAACTTCTCCAGGCCAGTGGTACCTTAAAATCTAAAATTAAAGTTAACAGTTTAAGGGGCTGGAGCAGTGGCTCGGCGGTTGAGGCGCTTGCCTGGCAAATGCGAGGACGTGAGTTCAAAGCCCAGCACCACCTACACAATGAAGAGTCTGAGGAATGAAAGTCACATGAAAAACTAAATAAAAATTGCTTCTCTTTCTCTCTCTCTCTCTGTCCCCTCTTTCTTTAAAAAAAAAAAAAGTTGACAGTTTAACAGTGTTCATAATATCCACCTATTGGCCGGATATGACTGCACTTTCCCTGAAAAACATTAATGGCTATGCAAAGACTTTTTCATCAGTTGATTTTACCACTTTTTATTTAAATATATGTATCTCTACTGGCAAATCTATTAAGCCGAACTTGAAACATATGTTTCCAGAAATGAAAACTTTTGAGAGAAATGAACCTTGCGTTAACCATCCATGACTGTGCCTATCCAGACATATAAAAATAAAAGGACTGAGGAGTAAGGCGACAGGAGAATGAGAACTGGCACTGTGAATCTACAGCACTTCCCTGCAGAATTTAATTCCAGGAAATTTCCTTCATTTGATACAGATAACTTAATGACCAGCAGAAACAACCTGCTGGTAAGCAGAATGAAGATAAGTGGATGTCCAAAATCTGCTCCACATTACTCCTCAAGAGCTTCTTCCGGCATAAAGAAGAATAGCTGTCTCCTAAAGCAGAAATCAGAACCCTTTTATAAAAATCTTACCTTCACAGAGATGTGGCACAAGAACAAAAGAGATTTTTTTCAAAATGGCTTCAGACCAAGAATCATCTTCTCTTCCACCACCCAGACATAGCGAGAGCACACTAGGCTGCTCTAAGCCTCTGTGTATTTGTACATGCTCTTCCCAGTTCCCCAGAACTCACTTCCTGCATCGCTCAGACCCTCTCAGACA
>PVKS010012773.1:0-52803 GCA_004027875.1 Aplodontia rufa
TGAGTGGAGATATTCGACCCTTGGTTCTCTGGGTTAAGCTGATTTTACTCAGCATAATTTCTTTCATAGTCATCCATTTACCTTCAAAGGCTGTAATATCATTGTTTCTAATTGCTGCGTAAAATTCCATGGTATATATGTATAACAGTTTTTGGATCCATTTATCCAGTGAGGGACATCTGGATTGTTTCCATATTCTAGCAATTGTAAATTGAGCTGCTATGAACATAGATATTGCTGTGTCACTATATTGTGCTAATTCTAAATCCCCTGGAAAATGGAGAGAAATACCCTGGAGAAAAATACCCTGGAAATGGAGAGAGTCATGGGCTATGATTCCTCTGACAGGGGTCTCATATCCAGAATCTACAAAATCCTCAAAAATCTCAACTACAAAAACACAAAAAACCCAATCAATAAATGGGCCAAAGAGCTAAATAGAAACTTCTCAACAGGGGACATTGATCAAGCCAATGAATACATGAGAAAGTGCTCTAAATCACTAGTAATCAGAGAAATGCAAATGACAACTATATTAAGATATCACCTCATGCCAGTCAGATTGGCAAAAATAAAGAAAATAAATAATAATAGATGCTGGAGGGATTGTGGAGAGATAGGCACACTAGCATACTGTTGGTGGGACTACAGGCTGGTACAGCCCCTCTGAAAGCAGTGTGGAGAATCCTCAAAAAACTAGGGATGAGCCTACCATATGATCCTGCTATTCCTCTCTTGGGTATTTTTTCAGGGGATTTAGAATCAGCACACTACAGTGACACAGTGAAATCAATGTTCATAGCAGCTCAATTTACAATAGCTAAATTATGGAAACAACCCAGATGTCCCTCACTGGATGAATGTATCCAAAAACTTCGGTACGTATATACCATGCAGTTTTATTCAGCAATTAGAAACGATATCGCAGCCTTTGAAAGTAAATGGATAGCTATGGAAGAAATTATGCTGAGTGAAATAAGCATAACCCAGAGAACCAAGGGTCGAATGCCTTCACTCCTCTGTGGAGGCTGGAGCTAGACCCTGAAAATAGAAAGGAAGTCTATTGTCACATTTTAAATCCGGATAAGGTGTAATGTCCTACAACCTAATGCATTTGTAGAGATGTATTGGGGGATGGGGAGGGATAAGGGTGGGTAATTGGCTCTTGGGGGTAAATCTAATTTTCAGAATATATATATATATATATATATTATATTATATTATATTATATTATATTATTTCATTAGAAGCTTGTTTGATTGTTCAACAAATAATTTTCTGAATTAACAAAAAAGCACCCCAGGTTCTCACCATTCTCAATAAATTTTGACTGAATGCACTTAATTCAACTAAAAAAGAAAAAGACGTAATTACTTTATTAGGAAAGTCCTGGAAAAGCTAACTAGTGCCCCCTTCTGTCTTTCGATAAGTTATTTCTTGGGCTACTGCTGTGTTATAAACTGCCAGAGGCTGATTTCACACCCTTACATCCTTCTTAGGTAATCTCACCTGTTAACAGGCCTTGCTAATATATAAGGAAGGAAAAAAAACTTTCCTCTCTATACTCCAATGGTTCTTAGCTGGGACTCCCAGGAATCAAAATACAGATTAAGAAGAGGAAAAACAAACAAAAGCCTATTTATCTCTTGTACACATGGGAGATAAGCAGGGAAATCTTACAACAAATATCCAAGAGTAATCCTGGAAGAAGTGGCTTTGACTTAAGACTTAAATATTATCCTTTGCTGAAAGCAAACAAGAAAGGTGTGGGGAGACATCTAGGAAAAGGACAATAAACAAAAGAAAATTTCATTTTGGAGATTTAAATCCGTGCCTTCTATTTAGTCATTCCTCTTCCTGCTGAGGGAGGGAGACACCCTTATGAATAAGATTTCCTTTACAGATGTAAATTTCTCTTATAAAAAAGTAGAACTTCTGCTGAGTTCAGAGCTTCCCCTGTCCCTGCAATTGCTCAAAAATGATCGACTCAAAATAATCCTTACGTTAAAAGGTAATCCTTTGGGTTGGCATATTCTGGAATCCTACAGTCATGTTGGCATGGGATGTCCTGATTAAGAAGCAAGTTAAGGGCTGGAGCAGTGGCTCAGTGGCTGCGGCACTTGCGTGGCATGTGCAAGGACGTGGGTTCAAATCCCAGAACCAAGTACACAATGAAGCTTTGGAGCAATGAAAGCCACAGGAAAAACTAAATAAAATTGATTCTCTCTCACTGTCCCTGTCTTTAAAAAGAAAAAAAAGAAGATATCACCATCCTCTTGCCTTCTAAGTCTGCTTATTCTTTTTCTGCCTTCTGAAGTTGAATATAAATGCTGGCTGCTTTTTTGATCAGGTGCCCTGTGTGTAATTAAGTCTCTCCTCAATTTTCCTTTCTTTGATCCACAACTATTTCTGTCTTTCAAATGTCTCTCTCCTTCCCTGGCTCCTTAATCTGACTCTGTCGGGGAGATGCCATGTCCCCTCCATTCCTGGGGGTCTAGTGAGTGCTTAGCTGCCTGGGTGAGGACGGCCCCCCTTCCGCCTTCCGCCTTCCACCCGCAGCACACCTCAGACCACACACGTATAGCCCCCATGAGCACCCAGGAAAAGCAGCAGGTGAGGACAGGAATTGGTTTCTAGCAAAGGCTCTGAACTGAATATATTAGAGCTGCATCTTATTAGCAGTACTTGGAACATCTGGCAGCCCACATCATTGTGGATCTGAGAGATGAGAGAGAAAAAGAACTGTGAATGGGGAGAGAAATGCTTGTGTTCCTGTTTCTATGCTGTGCATCTAGGCCACAGGGAGGTTACTTTTCAACTCTAATTGGAAATGTTCATTTTCTTTAAATCGCTGGTACAATGAGAGGGAAGTTTCCACTTTTGCTGGAGATTACCACTGATTTCTCACCCTAAGGAAGCTATGCTTTTCATGTGTTTCCCAGCTCAGGATTGTGATGATGGATTTCTCTTTCTTTAATACCAACTTTGAATTTCTTTGCATCCAATAACTCATCCAGTTTGCCCAGTCAACCACATGTCTCATGCTTGTCTAGACAGCTCCCTTTTCTCCCCTAGACAGATCACTCACCTATGCCAGCATAAGCCACCATTAGTCCTTCACTAATACCATATGGAAAGCTGTTCTTTCTTGTTTCCTTCCTACAAAATCTAATGAATTCACCTACACCCACTTCAACTTTCTCATGGAAATTCTCAAAATCAGAAGGAATCTTTAAGGTTATTCAATCCAGCACCTAACTCATACCAGGCACTTTTAAAACATATGTGACTAAATCAGTGAACTGCACTCCTGCGGGAAACTCTAGTTGGGATTATCGTTTTGATCAAAACTATTCACACCTACTCATGAGTCAAAAGAAGAAGCTAAATAAATAGACTCTCCTGGAGAACTCACCCTGAAAAACTCCAGGTTCATTTTTTAAAGATACAGGGAAAGAAAGTTGATGGATGGTGTTGATATTGTTATAAGTCACAGTCATTAAGAACATGCATACCAGTTGTTTCAAACAGAGGAGGGTGCCCCTATATCAACAAAATCAGCTAGGCCCAGAGCAATGCTTAAGAATTTTAGACCAGAGAGCTCTCAGTTAAGGGCATTCATTCATGCTAATTCTGTTTTAAATTGGCAGAAATAGAGGAGGGGTAACAAGGCAGTGATGTCCACCAAGGATGTAAGTGAATGGAAACCATCTAGACTTCTAGGGACATCAAGGCTCTTGTGGGCTAAGGGAAGAAGAAGGCTGGATTTCATGTCCTGAAGAACTGAGTGATGATAGTTTTTGGAGTAAGGCTTCTTAGATTCCAATCCTGCCTGTGGCTGTGAGCAAGCTACTGTGCCTCAGTTTTCTCGTGTGGAAAATGATGGAAATAACATTACCTGGAAGGATCTTAGAGTAAGTAAACAAGCTGCTTCAATAAAGCATTAATGGTACCACACCTGCCACATGGTAACTTTCCATTAAATGCGAGATTTCGAGTGTGTGTGTGTGTGTGTGTGTGTGTGTGTGTGTTAGAAGGGAAACCATAAACAGTAAAAGAATAGTAAGAGTTTTTCACTTTCTGAAATATGTACAAATGCTCCTCAACTTAGAATGTGGCTATATCCCAATAAACCCATATGCTGGGGCTGGAACAGTGGCTCAGCGGTTACAGCGCTGGCCTGGCAAGTGTGAGGATGCAAGTTAAAACCCTAGCACCATGTACACAATGAAGTGTCTGAGGAATTAAAGTCACCTGAAAAACTAAATAAAGATTGCTTCTCTCTTTCTCTCTCTCTCTCTCTGTCCCCTCTTTCTTTAAAAAAAAAAACACACATGCTGAAAATATTTTAAGTCAAAAATGCATTAAATACACCCAGGCTTGCCAGTTTAAACATGCTCAGAACACTTACATTAGACTGAAGTTGAGCAAAATCATCTAACACAAAGGCCATTTTATAATAAAGTATTGAATAGCTCATAAAAATTACTGAATGTTGTACTGAATGTGAAAACCAGAATGGTTATATAGATGCTCATGATTCACACAGCTAAAGTTTCTATGGAGTGCAGATAACTTTCATGCAACCATAAAGTAAAAAATTAAGTTGAACCACTGTAAGATGGGGACTGACTGTATCTTTTCTTCTTTGCAAGGATAAGAGGTACGGTTCTGAGGGATGGATATCTTTCCAGGAGGACATGGTGAGAATTAATTGGTGATTTTGTGAATCATGGGACATGGAGTCACATGAAAGGGTTTAATATAGCTGCACACTGAGAGAGTTCATTGTTATGCAAACAGTATAGAAGGCTATGGGAACAAGGTAAATAAAAGGTAGGAGTTGGTCCCTTCGAGGGTGGAGCTAGAGGTGCCAGCAACCAGAACACTAGGGTAGGAAAAGCTATAGATCTTGAATAAAAAGCAACTAGAACACACCTTGAGTATGGGAATGTGGTAGGAAAAATCAAACTTACTTTTTTCTTCTTTTTCTTTTTCTTTTTTTAAAGAGAGAGGGACAGTGAGAGAGAGAGAGAGAGAGAGAGAGAGAGAGACAATTTTTTTATTTAGTTTTTCATGTGGCTTCCGTTGTTCCGAGACATCATTGTGTACGTGGTGCTGGGGTTTGAACTCGCATACTCAGGCACGTCAGGTAAGCGCCATAACCTCAGAGCCACCGCTCCAGCCCCCGAAACTTACTTTTATAACTAGGGGCAAAAAGACCTCAGTTGAGTCCTTCTCAGTGACCATAGGATTGGCCCAGGGTAGAGGAAGGGCAGAGCAAATGGAGCGAGGGAATGCGGGTTGGAGGGGGAGAAGGCAGCATGTAGTTGGGATACTGGGCAAGCTCATGAGTTTAGGAGCTCTCTGTTGAGCTCAATGTTCAGAACATGACATTTTGGGGAAGAATTGGGTAGAAGAGATAGCCAGGATAGGCAGTTTTCTTGCCCTGTTTTACAGAATGTGTTCTTGGGCCAGGCTCTGGAGCAGCTGCGGGAGTTCCAAGCAAGGCTTATATCCCTAAGTTCTTTGGTTACTCGCATTCCCAACTTACTGATACCTTTTAGCCCATCTTTGCCCTCGAGAAAAGACTGGGCATTGCAAACTCTGACAGGGCCATTCCCTGGGAAGTCAGAAGATCAAAAGATGTCATTGTTGCTCCTTGAGAGAGGTCACTTTGCATAGTGAGAGACTATAAGTAAAAATAGAAGCCCCAGTGTAGCCTCCTGGGCCAATGACTTATTCATGAGTCCTAAATTATTGAGGTCATTGAAGAGAATGCTATTTTTAACCTCTGAGAAAGGAAAGAACAAGGTGAATTAGGCTATGAGGAAGGCTGGGTCTTCCAAGGGCAGAAGGTGGAGGTGTGAACAGTGACTGGAGGGACCCCCAGAAGCCTGTGGGTAGATAAGTCTGTCTCATTTTCTGCCAGTCAGGGTCTTGCTATGGTTTGAATGTCCCCTGTGAAATTCACGTTAAAATTTAATTGCCATCTTGATATTAAGAAGAGGTACCTTTAAAAGGTGATTAGGTCACAAGGTTTCTGCCCTCATGAATTAATTAATGTCATTACCTCAGGAGTATTTGCTATGAATTCAGCTACCCCCCCCCCATTCACACGTGTTCAACATGTGATGCCGTCCACCATATTATGGTGCATCAAGAAGGCCCTCACCAGATGCAGCTCTTGACCTTGAACTTTCCAGCCTCCAGCACTTTCAGAAATAAATGTTTTTTCTTTAGAAACTGCTCAGTATGTGAGTTCTATTCTAACAACAGAAAGCAGACTGATTCGTTGGAGAGCTGGGTTGGCACTGGAGTCAGGTGCCTTAGCTAGAGGGATTTTACAGTGTGAGGAAGAGTTCTCTGCCACAAAATGCTGTTCCCCACTTTTTGTCATTCCTCTAAAGTTTGAAGGCTTTGTTTTACTCTTGAACTGCAAATGTTCCGGGAGACATCACACTCGGATGGTTTTTCAGCTGCCATCTCAATTATTGGTGCTCGCATTTGCAAGAAAATGAATCAATAGTTGATTGAGAGCAAAAACAGGGTGCAACATAGGGCTGAGAGTAGGGGTGAGAGAGGAGGGTGACAGGAGATGAAGATCCTAGGACATAGGAACATAGGAATGAGGACCCAAGAATGGAGGGAGAAGCTGACAGAGGCAAACATGTGTAAAACCAAAATATTTCCCCTGCATTGTTCTTAAGGAGCTCTAGGTGATTTCCTTCCTACACATTTTTCATCACCTTTTAACAACATCTCATCCAGATTTGGTCAATAGGTATTTGTAGGTAACCTATAATTGTTTAGCCTAGTGTGTGGATTTGATTGTTGTTTCCTTTAATATTCTGATAATCTTTCTTCTTAGGTGCCCTATGCCCATTCAACATTCTTTTTGACTTCCAAATGTCATTTCTAAAATTGGGAAATCCCCAAACTTGTGAGACAGAGTTTCCTTCCCCCCCACCCCAAGAAACTTCCATACCTCTGTGACATCAGAGGTATGTACTTATACTAACCTAGGCCACCCCAGACATGGAATCAGGGGCTAGAGGCCCAAGAAAATATGGATGCTATAGAATTCCTGCTAGGGAGAATAGAGGCAGATACTTCCAGTTTCTAGTAGCTACAGCCTGGGACAAACATCCTGGCAGTGGTCAACTGCAGTATTTGTGATGTTTTGTGCTCTTCTTACTGGAGGGTTTTCATGAGACCAGCACTGTGGCCTGCCCATCGATTCCTCCTAGAGAGTCTATGCATTGGCAAATATCCTCTTAATAACGTCCAATCCTGCTTAAATTGACAACGGTTAGTATAGTATCTGTTAAGTGAAATTTTAAATTCTTTTTTTATACTTAAACATATAAAGTTTTGTGTGTACCAACAACTTTGAAATACCAATTATTAATATTAATCAGCCAGGGATGATGGTACATGTCTACAATTCCTGCAACTTGAGAAGCTGAGGCAGGAGGTACACAAGTTCAAGGTCAGCCTGGGCAATTTAACAAGACCCTGTCTCAAAATAAAACTTCTTTTTAAAAAGCTGGGGATATAGCTCAGGATAGAGAATTTGCCTAGCATGTGCAAGGGCCTGGGTTGAATCCTCAGTGCTGAAAAAAATTAATATTAATCAATTTCACTTAGACACCAAGTCACTAAAGTAGGAACTATTATGCCCATTGTATAAATAAGGAAAACAAAGTATAGAGAGAATACTTAATCTGCCTTAGATAACTCAGTAAGTCCAGACAGCTGGGACTTAAACCCAGACTGTCCGTGCATGGAACCATTCTGCCTGCCTGTTCTCCTGACATGCCTTTCTGCATTGTCCTGCAACTGCTCCTCTCTGTCTTCATGTTTGGACATTCCCTATCCTGTAATCTTCCATATGAGCCTGTTTCTCAGACCTGCCTGGTTACTTCATCAAATTACACCTGCCTTTATAAAGAAAAAAAGGTGAAAAACCATTGCATTACAATTGTTAAGAAAAAATTTCCCTTGAAAAATCTTAGTGTTTGCCTCAACTAAATAGCTGTGAGAATGACCTAATACTTTTTAACATCAGGAGAAAGCATTGTTGTCAGTACAGGTACAGCAAGGCTAAAAGAGATACTGAAAACCATCCAAGCCAATTTATGACATTCTTCCTTGTGTGCAATAGCCTCTGTTGAAATCTGAGGAAATCTAGTCATTTCTATGCAGGATGTTGGGAAGAAATTCATGACAAATATCGGTGCTGGTTCTGATAGCTTTATGGTTTCTGCTTCTTGCTCTGTCTCTTGTCTTTCTCCTTCTAAGCCCTATGTCTTCCTATTGCCTTGCTCAGGATCTGGAGCAGAACACTAACTTTCACCCAAGGGATGTGCTTCTACCTGGGCAGGGAGCCAAGCAAGGAGAACGGTGGTCCCAAAGACCTGTCAGTGACCTGATACCATTTGCCCCTTCTGGATCTGTCTAAGCTTCCTAACAGCTCAGTTGCTCCTGCTGGCTATCGTGTCCATCATCCTTAACAAAGAGAATAAGAGGAACCCAATTACGTTCCACTTGGGGCACACATACACTTGAGAGATTCGCTGGAAATTTCCAGCTAGTGAAGAAACTTTTCATAAATGGAAAGTTGAGGACTGGACAAGAGAAAACTGGTCAGGCATATCAGCAGTGGGGATCTGGGTGAAAAGTGGGAAGGAATTCTTCAATGGTCAGAGTAAGAAAGTGTAAATGCTGCACCAAGGAGACTGTGATGGATTCTCCTTGAGTCATTTTTTTTATAAGTACAGGTAGTTGCCAGGTAAAAATGAGAGTACAGCCTTGCCCCAAAGCAGGAATGTAGATATCCCATGCGCCATGTGAGTGTGTAACAATAGGCTTAGAGTATATAGGAAAAGGCAAGATGGTAGGGAAGGGAGAAAAGGAGAGAATGGAATAAGCATATAGTCCTCCCTCACTGTCTATATGGGATCCATTCCAGGGCTTCACCTTCCTCTCCTCCTGATGTACTAAATCCATGGATGCTAGTCTTTTACATTAAATGGTATTGTATTTTCATCTAATCTATGCAGACCCTCTGATATACTTTAAATTATCTGTGGATAACATATTAATACCCAATTTATTGTAAATTCTATGTAACTAGTAATTATACTGTATTGTCTGGGGAATAATGACAAGGAAAAAACTACATATATTCAGTACAGATACAATTTTAATTGATTTTTATTGGTACATTATAATTATACATAATATAGTGAGATTCATTGTTACATATTTTTATATGCACACAACATATAGCAACATAATTTGTTCAATTTAATTCCCCAGTATCTCCCCTTTCTTGTCTCTCCTTTCTCTTCGTGGTCCCTTCCTCACTCTACTGGCCTCCCTTCTATTTTCATGGAACATACCCCATACATACAAATATTCCCTCCTCCCCGTGCTTTTTATTCTCTAGCTTCCACATATAAAAGAAAACATACAATCTTGACTTTCTGAGTTTGGCTTAAGTCACTTAATATTGTATTCTGAAATTCCATCAATTTTCCTGAAAATGACATAATTTTTTTTCTTCTTTATGACTAAAAAAAAATGCCATTGTACATATATTCCACATTTTCTTTGTCCATTCATCCATTGACTGACACCTAGGCTGGTTCCATAATTTGGATATTGTAAATTGTTCTGCTATAAACATGAATATGCATGTATTGCTATTGTAAGCTAACTTTTGTTCTTTAGGAACAATACTGAGGAGTGGTACAAATGGGTGATATGGTGGTTCCATGCCTGGTCTTTTGAAGATCTTCCATACTGATGTCCATAGTGGTTGTAGTAATTTACAATCTCATCAAGAGTGTAAAAGTATTCCCTTTTCTCCAATCCTCTCCAGCATTTATTATTTATTATTTATATTCTTGATGTCTGCCATTCTACCTGGAGTAAGATGAAATATAGTTTTTTAAAATTCATTCAAGATAGTATTACATTTAGGAGGGAAACATTGGCATACAATCATGAACAAATGCATAATGCCAGAGCAAGCCAAGGCTGATGCCATTCCATGGTCTCCCCACTTTGGGTTTCCCCTGATCCATGTTTCCTCCCTACTTTAGCACATTTTAGTTGGGCTTCTCATTGGAAGTTGAAGGTTCCCCACTGGATTGATACCCCCATACTCCCTCCCTTCAGCAGCCTTGATATCCCTCCTAGTCCTTCTCCCCGTCCCTGTCACCCTCCTTTCATTCCCCAGTGTCCTAGGCAAAGTTCCCCCTGCTCATATAAAAAATTCACCCATGTTGAGGTTATTAGCTTAGCCAACTCTCAGTCTGTTTCTGATTGTATTTTTTATGACAGACCCATAGCCAACATTATGCTTAATGGAGAAAGATTGAAAGCATTTCCACTGAATTCAGGAACAAGACAAGGATATCCATTTTCACCACTCTTATTCTATATAGTCCTTGAAACCCTAGCCAGAGTTATCAGGAAAGAGAAGGAAATCAAAGGAATGCAAATAGGAAAAGGGGAAGTCAAGATGTCTCTATGTTCTGATAACATGATCCTATATCTAGAAAACCCAATAAGCTCTACCAGAAGACTTCTAGACCTTATAAACAATTTCAGCAAAGTGGCTGGTTATAAGATCAACACTCATAAGTCATAGCTTTCCTATACTCCAGCAACGAGTCCACTGAAGAAGAAATCAGGAAGTCTATCCCATTCACAATTTCCTCAAAAAGAATAAAATACTTGGGCATCAATCTAACAAAGGATACTAAGGACCTCTACAATGAAAACTATCAATATTAAAAAAAAGAAATTGCAGAAGACCTGAGTAGATAGAAGAATATTCCATGTTCTAAGTTAGGCAAAATCAATATAATCAACATGGCCATTTTACTGAAAACCCTTTACAGATTCAATGAAATCCCCACCCATGACATTCTTCATGGATATAGAAAGAGCAATTCACAAATTTGTATGGAATAACAGAAGACCCAGAATAGCAAAAACATTACTAAGCAGGAAAGAGGAAGCAGGATGTGTCACAATTCCTGACTTGAAATTATGCTATAGTGCCATAGTAACAAAAACAGCATGCTATTAGTATCAAAACAGAATCAAAGACCAGTGGAACAGAATAGAAGATACTGAGATGAACCCCTAAATCTTTAACCATCTGATATTTGATAAAGGGGGCAAAAGCATAGTGTAGAAGAGGACAGTCTCTTCAACAAATGGTGCTAGACAAACTGGACAGCCATATGCAGACAACTAAAATTGGATCCTTACCTCTCACCCTGCATGAAAATCAAATCAAAATGGTTCGAGGATCTGGAAATTAAACCAGCAACTTTATAATTGTTTGAAGAAAAAGTAGGATCAACACTACACAGGGGTCAGCACCATCTCCCTTAACCAGACTCCCATGACACAAGCATTAAAGCCAAGAATAAATGAATTGGATGCCATTAAACTAAAAAGCTTCTGCACAGCTAAAGAATTAGTCAAGAGTGTCAAGAGAGAACCTACAGAATGGGACAAAATATTTGCCTGCTACACCTCAGACAGAGGGCTAATATCCAGAATATACAAAGAATTCAAAAAACTGAACATCAAAACCACAAATAATTCAATCAATAAATGGGCTAGGGAGCTAAATAGAAACTTCTCAATGGAGGAAGTCCAAAAAGCCCATAAATATATGAGAAAATGCTCTACATCACTAGCAATCAAAGAAATGCAAATCAAAACTTCACTGAGACTCCATCTCACTCCTGTCAGAGTGGAAAATATGAAGAATATGAAAAATGACAGATGCTGGAGGGGTATGGGAAAAGAGGAACACTGTCACATTGTTGGTGGGACTGCAAACTGGTACAGTCTCTCTGGAAAGCAGAGTGGATACTCCTCAGAAAACTGGGGCTGAAATCACCTTATGACCCAGCTATCCCACTTCTGGGTATTTTCCCAAAAGATCAAGATTCAGCATATTATAGAGATACACCTTCATCAATGTTTTTAGCAGCTCTATTTACTATAGCTAGACTATGGAACCAACCCAGATGCCCCCTCACTGGACGAGTGGATTAAAAAACTATGGTACATATATACAATGGAATTCTACTCCGCTATTAGAATGATATCATGGCATTTGCAGAGAAATGGATGGAGATGGAAAAAATGCTGAATGAAATATCCCAAACTCAGAGACTCAAGGGCCAAATGTTTTCTCTGATGTGTGGAAGCTAGAATACAATTGGAAACAGACTGATAGTTGAACTGTAGTTTGATTTGCATTTTCCTAACTGCTAATGATTTTGAACATTTTTTCATATATTTGTCAGTGTTGTATTTCTTCTTTTGAGAAATGTCTATTTACTTCATTTACCATTTATTGATTGGGTTATTTGATTTATTGGTGTTAAAGTTTTTTGAGTTATTTATATATTCTGTCAGAAGAGAAGCTGACAAAAATTTTCTCCTATTCTATAGGTTCTCTTTTTACATTTATAATTGTTTCCTTTGCTGTGTAGAATCTTTAAATCCCATTTATTAACTCTTGGTATTATTTCCTGAGTTTTAGGTATCCTACTGAAGAAGTCATTGCCTGAACTTTTATGTTGGAGTGTTGACCTTATATTTTCTTCCAGTAGTTGCAAAGTTTCTGGTATAAGTCCTAGGTCTTTGGTCCATTTTGTGTTTACTCTTGTGCATTGTGAAAAATATGGATTTATCTTCATTCTTCTATACATGAATATCCAGTTTCCCCAGTTACAATTGTTTAGAAAACTACATTTGCCCTGATGTATGTTTTTTGTTCCTTTGTCAAAAATTAGATGATTCTATCTCTGTGGATTTCTCTTTGTGTTTTCCATTCTGTTCTATTTGACTATGCATCCGTTTTTATGCCTGTACCATGTAGTTTCTGTTACCATAGCTCTGTAGTATAATTTGAGATCAGGTATTGTGATGCTTCCAGTTTCACTTTTATTGCTTGGGACTATTGATTTGACTATACTAGATCTTTTAATCTTCCATATAAAATTTAGGAATGTTTTCCCTAGTTCTGTGAAGATTGTCATTGATATTTTGATGGGGATTGCATTGAATCTGTCAATTGCTTTTGGTAACATGCCATTGAACAATATCAGTTCTGCCTATCCATGAACATGTGAGGTCTTTCCACCTTTCAGTGTCTTCTTCAATCACTTTCTTCATTGCTCTATAATATTCATTATAGAGATATTTCACCTTCTTGGTTAGATTTATTTCTAGGTATTCTCTTTTTTTTTAAACAATTGTGAGTGGAATTATTTTTTTCTGATTTCTTTTTTAGCGAATTCATTATTGGTGGGTAGGAAAGCTAATGATTTGTAGGTTGATTTTGTATCCTACTTTGTTGAATTTTTTTAAAGTGGGGAGAGTTAATTTTTTATTTTTTGGTTTTTGTTTTTCCTCCACTTAGTTGTGTATGTGGTGCTGGGAGTTAAACCTGGGTCCCTGTGCATTCCAGGCAAGCACTCTACCACTGAGTCACCTCTCTAGCACCTACTTTATTGAATTTGTTTATGAACTCCAGAAGCCTTCTGGTAGAACTTTTTGGACAGATGCAATTTTTTTAAAAAAAGTATTTTTGATCCACAGTTGGTTGAATCCACAAATTCACCATGGACGTGAAGGGCTGACTGTATTTGCAATATTATACTCTTCAAATTGCCCAGGGACTATAAAAAAGTATATATTTAAAACAATGAAACTGCTCATGATGGGTGTTGATTTTTACCCCTTATTTTTGTTCCCCAGAGTAACAGATCCTGATATTACTGAGAATGGTTATCCAAGAGCCTTTCTTTTTAACTTAGGAGAGGACATGAAAATTGCAGGAAGATCAGGAGAATAGAGGAAAAGAACCAGGGAAGAGGGAAAGGGTACTATATTAGTGAAATTATATTGTTATATTGTGTGCATGTATGAATATGTACAAATGAATCAATCCAACTACTGTGTACAGTTACATGAGAAAACTAAAAATAAAAAATAAATTGGGAGAGGGTCTATGGTAGAAGTGGAGATGAGAAAGGAGACTCCAATGGCAAGAGTTCTCAGGCAGTCATTTCCCTCTTTACTTCCTTACTTCTTTCCTCCCTTCCTTCATAATCTGATAGGAGCAGGGAGCACTGCTTTCTCCCCCGCTTACTTGATGCTCCTAGAGCTGTTAACCACCTCCCCACACACAAAGGGGAGATACCCCTCCCCATTTTCCATATATTGGGTTAACATAGATTTCCTCCTTACCCTGAAGGAATTCTAGTTAAAGTTGGAGTGTTGAAGACCCTCACTTTCACAGCCTCTTCCAAGATCTTGTGAGGGCCCAAAACATGTGTTCACAATGCCATATATAATTGAAAAATTTTCAATGAAAGGCATTTTGGTCTCTTATTTAAGCAAATAGGATTCCTTCAAGTAGTATAAGCTTCCTATCCCATTGGACTTTCCAGATTTAATAAATAAGAATTCAAAATACTATGCTAAATTTGAATTCCAAAGAAGGAATACATAATTTTTTATTATTCCAAATATTGCAAGGGGATGTTTATTCTAAAAGAAAAAACATATGTGATGTTAATATGAAATTTAAATTGAACTGGGCATTCCATATTTTGTCTAGCAGCATACCTATATCTGTCAAAACCTAGATCTTCCCCTCTTCTGCCAGTAAATAATAAGGTAAGCCTTGTGGATTCCAAACCAGCTAAAGATGTCTAGAGATTTCACATTATAAACTCTTTTCAGACTATAATTTGAGACTCTGTAAGATCTGTGCTGACTGATCTTATGCAACCTTATTTTTTGGCATATTTTTTGCTATAGACACACAGATCAAAATAATTTCCCAACTGTGTGGGAAAATGAGAAACTCAGCGTGTTCTTTAGTGAGAGACAAGTGAACTGTGAAATGTCACTGTTGTGCTTTGTGATGGGATCCAGCATGGAACATGCGTGTTGGAAGGAGACGTGGTCAGAGGTTGCAGAGAAGCAATTGTGGGTGGGTGAGGCAGGGGAGAATGGCAGCTCAAGAGGATTTGCACAGAGCCCTGAATTCCCCAGATCCAGAATGTACCTCATACTAAGTAAACTTCACTGAAGGTTATGGTACAAACATAGTATCTTCAGATGACATTACGGCTGAACTCTAAATGACCACAATGCAATGGCTTCCATGAGTGAGAATCAGTCTCCCAGATGAACTCAGTTCTATGGGGTGAGTGTGTGTGTGTGATATATACATATAAAGGAAAATTGGGGAAAAAGCTAGGAAATCTGAGTTAGGTTGATTACAATGTAACACGAAGTGTTATTCTTGGGTTTTAAAAATGGTATTTTGGCTATATAAAAAAATACCTATTTTTAAGATTTGCTTACCAGAGAATTAGTGGTTAAAGCATCATTATATCAGCAGGTTACTTTGAAATGGTCTAGAAAAAGGTGTGTACTGCATCTGTGATTACTAATTTCAAATAAAATAAATACTTACACTCACAAAAAATTGTATTTCGGTTGATAGGAAATACTAGAGCAGCGTTTCTCATGCATTCTGAACTTTAACTCACAGCAAGAAATAATTTCCCACAGTGACTCAATACACATATTCATATGCATGTAAGTGAAACAAAAGTTTCATGAAATATTTACCATTACCCACAACTGCTATCTGTAATATACACTGGCATTTTCTTTTTTTAATTTGTTTCATTTATTTGAAAATGAGCTAATTGTACTAAATTGATTTCTCAGCCAACCAATGAGTGATGATCTGTGGCTTTAAAAAGCACCACACTAAAGTAGCACTACTCAAAAGAACTGCTCAGAGAATTGATTGGGGTGGTCCCCAAGAGAAAAGGCACTCACATCATGACATAACTCAATGACTGTCTTCTTCATCGAGAAAATCTTGCTCTGAAAACATGTCAGCTGACATGCTCAAGGACATAGTTGACTTATGTTCTGATGTGAGTTCCTTAGCTAGTCATGAGGGGCAACCAACAGTTTGCAGGTGAGCACTAGTCCTCAGATGACCCTTTGGGAAGCAGTGCATTAGACTGTGCCACAGAAGGGAGGAGATGAGCCCAAGGGGCCAGGGTAGCACAAAAGAAATGGAGACTAGAGTATAAGCAGAGAGGACCAGTGAATGGTGAGTGATACTTACAATGTCCGTGAATTTTATGACTGAGACCCAGCAGCTTGCTATTGAGAAGGCATAGACACTTTTCCAGGGATCCCATCCTACTGAAGGATAAAGTCCCTTTCAGACAACCAGCTCAACAGCAGAAATTTAAGTCCTGCATTCAGGGGGAAGTGTTGAAGGAAATGTGAAGATTTTATTGCAATGAATTAGTTTCCCTTCCCCTAATAAAAGTAAATTATTTCTCACGCTCTATAATGTTTATGTTAAACCCCACCTTTCTCCTAAAATCACCAATTCCTTTGTCTGGTCTCTTCACTCTAAGTTAATGACCTTGATTTTCGCTTCACTAGAGAGAGAACAGAAGTCAAAAGTGAATGGGCAGCAGTGTCAGCTCTCTGGAGAAACTCCTCTCTGGAAACATGTCTTCATTTGTCCCACACTCCCTCCTGTTAATCACTCTCTCTTCCCTTCCTTCACAGATAAGTTTCTCTAGAGAGTTGACACTTCTATCTATTCTCTTTTTGCTAGTCTGCCTTCAGCAGGCACCACTGCAAAAAAAAAAAAAAAAAAAAAAAAAAAAAAAACTTTGTTGCCAAAGTCACCAATGACTTCCATACTGCAAAATTTATCAGAAGCTCTTCAATTTTTACCTTCCAGGCCATTTTAGCAGCTTTTGACACAGTTGTTCTCTCCCTTCTCCTTGAGAGACTCTCTGATCTTGGCTTCCCTGATAATACACACCTGCCTCCTGGCTTTTCCTCCCATCTCTCTCAGTCACCCCTCCTCTGTCTACTGCTTCACCCTCTCACTGATTCTTACCTGTTGGCAGATCTTTTATCTCACATCAAGGAAAAGATAATTCTGCTGGGCTTGTATTGCACACTTCTAGTCCCATCTACTTGAGAGGCTGAATTGGGAGGATCACAAGCCCTGGGGACTAGCACAGGCCACATAGGGACATGCCATCTCAAAATGAAAAAAAAAAAAAAAGAAAAACAAAAAGAAAAAATACTCCCTTGGTCTTAGTATTCCCTGACAAGTAACTGTTAACTCCACTCATACAGTTACTCCCTAGACAAGTTCTTTCCATTTCGGACATTCTAGGCCAAGTTTCCATCGTGCATAACCCCCACTCTGTAGTAGCATTTTTAGAGGTCTCCCTGTTTATACTCTGTCCCACCCAACCTAACACCCAATTTATTTCCCATATAGCAACTACAATAATGTTTCCAAAACACAAATCAAGTTATGTCACTTCCTTGCTTAAAAATAATAAATCACTTCCCATCAAATTTAAAATAGAGGGGATGGAGCTGAGTTTTAGAGTATTTACCTAGCATGAGAGTCACTGGGTTCAATCCCCATGTATCACAAAACAAACAAGCACACAAACTTAAAATAGAGTTCAAGCTTCTGAAAGTAGTCTACAAAGCTATGTGTGATCAACCCCTGCCTCATCTCCTTCCATTCTTCCCCTTACTTACTGCTCTCTGCTTCACTACCCTTCCTTTAATTTCCTATCATTCAAGTTCTTTTCTGCTCTATGTTCTTCATACACATTGTCTCCACTTCTGGGATTGCCCCCCCTCCCCGTCACTCATGTACCCTTATAAATCTCCCCTGAATCACCCACTCCCATTTCATCTTTCTACATTAAAATTGCCTTGCTTATACTCTCTTAGCACCCTGTATTTTTTCCATAATGTGTACCACAGTTTATAATAAAATAATCATCTCTTGTCCCTTTGTTTGCTTAATATCCACTTTTTCCATTTGACTTCAAATCCCATGAAGTTAGTGCCTCATTCAATACTGGAAGCATTAGCAAATATTCAGCAATTTTTAAGTAAAAGAAAAAGAAATATGTTGGATGATTGTTCAAATTTTATTCTAAACATTGACAAATTTTATCTCTTTCAACCTGAAACTTGCTGACAAATATAATTCATACATTATGTGTGCACAGTGGGTCAAACATTTATTATTAGTGTCTAACAGTGGTGTAGCAGAGTGGGCTCACTTGGGCTCGTGAGAGACAATTCTGGGCATCTTTCCCAATTTTACATCATTTGGTAGAAATACTGCAAATCAGGGCTTTCCCTTTCCATCAGAGAGCCAGTTTATGAGCATACCACTTGTATCTACTATATAGCAATGTCGTGTTAGGTATAATGGAGCCACCATAAAAATAAGTCATTCTCATCCTTCAGAAGTTTCCAGTCTAGTTTAGGGAACATGTATCAGGAACCAAAGAGAATCGGGGCATACTATGCAGTGTGAATTCATTAATGTTCAGAAAAGGACAAGGCTGATATGGTCTGGAGTAGGTGCCAATGGACATCCAGAGGATAGGACCCGTGCTGACTAGTGGATGAAAAAAATCTTTATCAGAAAAGGACCCAGAAGACAATCTTGATGGAGAATCCGACAATCCAAGACTAGTCATGAGCTGGAGTTAATGCCATTGGAAAGGAAGTAGGGAAGAGGAGTTGAAAAATGTCTTAGTTGGAAACAGTAGCTCTTGAAAATTTCTTCTTCAATGTTATTTTTGGTAAATTAAATCATGTTTTTAAAATGAAGAATTCAGAACCTTTGGAATTCTCATGGTGATTCTTTTTCTAAGATCAAAGATTTAAGGGATAAATTGTCTTTGTTTTTCAGCTTTTAGTTTCCCTTGACTCCGTGCATATTTCTATCATATTCTCCCAGTCACCTCTCTAACCTGCTTAATGCTCTGGCATTAAGCCAGAGTTCCCTTATCCCTGAACCTCCATTTCCATATCTGTGAAATGAAATGGTCCAACTTGATCATCTCTGAGGCCCAGAAAATAACACAGTTTTAATAAGACATGTGAACTATATTTCTAACAAAAAGATCAGGAAAATGCCATTCTAAAATGTCCTTTCCTGTGACCCAAGGACTCAGTGACTTTGATTGGAGATAAAAGGGTGAAGTACAATGACCCTCTTGCTACAGAGAACCACGTCAGTTCTCTTTTAGCAAAAAGAAGAGATTTAACATCAAAGAATGGCAGGAGATCTCAAGGGTTTTCCTCTCAAGCACCAGTGACCACTTGGCAGGAAAATAAGGTCACTATTTTTAAGTCAACAAGAAAAGAGCAGAGCAGCAAGATAGAAACATGATTTATCCTGTGGCCAGAGTGCACAAAATTGACTGAAGAAACGAATCGCATCCGACTTGATAAAGCTAATGCTGCCTTATATGCCCAGTGCCTAGAAGCCTTGTCAGAGCTGGTCTACCATCCATCCTGACTGAGGATACAGACTGGCTCCTTGGCCTCTTCTGAAGAACAACTCGGTTGCATGCATTTCAATGATTGTGCTTGTTTTTTTTTTTATTATCAGTTTTTAACATTACTATTAATCATAACAAGGATTTGTTGCTTCCAATTAGTGGCAAAAGGCTGGTGTGTGTTCAAGGGACCTGCTCCCAGGTACCCATGGAATCCCCAGGTAGGGCTGGTTTGGGGTTCATAAGGCCCTCTTTTCCAAACTCTGCCCTCCCTCCCAACATCCCTCAAGGCAAGAACAGCTGCTGCCAAGTTGACGGTTCAGCCCACTCATCTCGAGCCACCCTGAAGCTGCAGGACAGCAGGAAGCCAGCTTGACACCACTTTCCCCTCTCCGCACAGCTCAGCTGTGACTGCACTCCTGCACATGGCCATGTTGACAACTGGCTCAGAGAGGGGCAAGGCTGAAGTCTTTTGAGTCCAGAGTTACCCAGGCCAGCAGACTGTGGCTATGGCAAAAAGTATAGGTCAGGGCTGCGGTGCTCCAGAGGACCACTAGACATTTGTTTGGGCTGGAACCTTTTGATCTTTATAGTGGGAGGATGAAAGCAATAATGATCTGCTGCTTGGGATGACTCAGTTCACCGTATGTTTAATGAATGTCTTCACTAGCAGAAAGGAGAGTAAGGTGGCCCAAGGGGATAAGGACGCAGCTTGTGCATAGTTTGGTGTGTGAGACTTTACATGAATAAATGCATTTGATGAAACAGGGTAATGACAATATGAAAATAGGCACAGGTTTCTGTGGGAGCCCAAAGGGGATCCTAGACCCCAAGGAGCTATCACATAAGCTCTGCTGTGAAGGATGATGAAGAGCTAGATGATGCAAGCAGGAAAGAGGGTGCCAGACAGAGCGAATGGGACAAAACATGACAGGAGACCATGGTGGGGGAATTGCAGGCAACTTGGTGAAGGAAGAAGTAAAGTAGAAGACAAGCTTGGGAGACACACATCAGAGAGGAAGGCAGGAGCCAGGTCAGGGTGAGACTCGATCAATTACATTGGTAAGGAAATTGTTTTGCTCTGGAGGGATTTGGGAGCCCCTGAAGGATTTTGAGTGACCGAATGTGCATAGATAGATCCTTCTGGTGCTGGGAGAGGGTGAGGTTAAGGAGAGTGACTCTAAAAGGCAGGCAGATCCAAGAGTTTTATGCAGAGATATTGGTGCTTCAGGGTAGTGATGGTAGAGATTGAAAGGACTGGGTGAATCTGAGAATTTAGGGGGCAGCTTTTGAAGAACTAGAACTTCATGATGGCCAGAATATGAAGGCTGTGGTGGTAAGGGGAATGGATCTCTCTAGGATGCCTGCCAGGTGCTTGCCTTGGATGATGTGCATGAAGTTACATTTCTCAGATTGTGTGCCTTGTAACACCAGCTCCACCAGATGTGTAATGTATTGTGTAGGGGCTGGAGCGGTGGCTCAGCGGTTGCAGTGCTTGCCTGGCATGCATGAGGACAAGGGTTTGAACCCCATATACAACAGTGTTGGAGCAACAAAAGCCACATGCAAAACTAAATAAAATTGATTCTCTCTCTCTCTCTCTCTAAAAAAGGAAAAACTCATTTTAAAAAAATAAAAGATATTTTGTGAAAAGTGGCTCCATCCTCGGATAAGTTTGGAAAATAATGACTTAGACGCAACTAAACCAAATCTATCACAGGACTTAGGGCTCTTTAATATGCGAAATACAACAATAGCTACTACAGCCACACATGGCTTAAAGTCATGAACACATTCTGAGGAATGCATCACTAGGTGATTTTGCCATTGTGAGAACATCATAGAATGTTCCTGAACAAACCTACATGGTGTAACTCACTCCACACCTAGGCTATATGGTAAGTATGTAGATAGTAGAGTCTACGGCTCCTTGGCCATGATGAACCAAACAGCATGAGATTAAATCAAGCAGAAGAGAAAACAACACAGTCAAGAGGCACAAACACAAGATGTTCTAGGCTGCACCATGTAACACAACATGCCGATCTGTAGTAAACTTGTTTTCATAAAGAGAAAAAGTACATTCTAAAATTAGGATAAACAGCATAGTATAGTAAATAATGAATGAGCAACACAGTCGCTTGTTATCATTATTATTGAGTATAGTGTGCTATAAATAACCAAATTGCTATGCTTTTTGACTCTGGCAGTGTGGTGAATCTGTTTACACCAGCATCACCACAAGCATGTGGGTGATGTATGTGCTACATTACGAAGGCTGCTTCACTAGTGGAGGCATTTTTCAACCTCCTCATACTATTACGGCACCACTGTTGTATATGTGGGCTATCATTGACTGGAATGTCCCTGTGTGGCGCCTGGCTGTTATGCACTGACATGGGCTCCACTTAACTATGCACTCTGAGCAAACTGGAGGAAGCAAAGTCCCTGAGAAAACTGTTCTGAAACTTGAAAGTGATATATGAGCAAGAATACAAACACTAACAATGAGGTCATGAAGCACGATGCTCTTCAGTGCAGGTGATAAGAGCCAAAGGCACTATGGGACGTGGCCAGGTGAAAAACTAGCTGAGATACTTTATCCCAGGTTCCCATAACAACATGTTGTCCCTGTTTTATGTGTGTGAAGACTAGGGCTCATAAAGACTAGGTAACTAATCAGAAATCATCACACATTTACTTAAGGGTATGACATCACTCAAAAATCATATCATTGTCATGTGCTAACATGTACAGCAAACCTGCAAGGGAAGGATGTAGCATATGGTGTGTCTCACACTGAGGACTACAGAACCCTGTGGACCATTTCGGGGACTTAGTGGGACATGGGTGCATTTTGTGGAGAATAATGCTATAAACTAAAATCAGATGTACAAATTCCTAAAAGGGAAATTATGCCCATCATGGTGGTACAAAATCAAAACTTGCTCTACTAGAAATATAACTAAAACGTTTTGGAAATATGAGGAAGACAAAGATTAACTCTAATATTTACGTTTAGGGAAAATGGTCATTTAAGATATAACCAGATGCAAGTAACAGAGGACCAAATTAAAAGTAGCTAAATAAAAAATACATTGGGTTGAGGATGTAGTTCAGTGGTAGAGCACTTGCTTAGGGTGAGAGAGGCCCTGGATTCAATCCCCAGCTGCCCAAGGGGAAAAAAAGAAAAGGAATTTATTAACACACATAACAAAAGGACAAGGTATAACAATTCCACATTTTGTTAGCTCAGTGGCTCAACAGCATCAGGGATGCAAGTTTTTCTGTTTTTCTGCTTGGTCATCTTCAATATGTTAAACTGTCCTCCTGGGTCCCAGGGTGGCCCGCAGAGTTCTAGGCTGCACACTGAAGGATCGAAGGAGTGACCTAAGTGTCTTGAGACTGAATGCTAAGTTCTCCTCTGGGCTCTCAGCAGTGAGTGATTGACAAAGGGAAATATAAAGTGATGCTACTAAGAAAACACTTAGACTCCACACAGAAAGTGACGGCTCCTGCTAAAGAGCTTTGCAAATCCCTTGCCACTTATGAGTTGAACAGGGCAAAATGAACTAGACATAGTGCAGTAAAGTGAGAAAGGAGAAGCTCATGGTAGCTGGGTTCAGTGGAGTGTGCTGGAGGGAAGCCAAACCTCTCTGAGGACCACGCTTCAGGCTGACTCAGCACACCATTACCAACAGTAACCTAGAAAAGAGCCATCCAGTGCAGTAAGTGTCCAGATGTAGACAGCTGGCTGACACCACTGTGGGCCTGGAGAAGAAAAAAGGATGGTAAAGTTGGTCATCAGCTCCCCAGTGGACTGTGTGGTAGATGCCACATGGGTCTCAGACAGGAGGTACGCTAAGAGTGTGCGTTCAGCCAGTTCTCAAAAATCCTAGTGTTATTCTCTCCATGCCAGTGATCAAAACAATCAGGGTTTGTTATTTAGAGGTATCTGGACTAGGTGAGACCTACTTTTAACTCCAATTGAGTCTAAGAATCAAAGTGAGTAAAATTTAAGAATTCTGCGCTATGGAAGCTAATTTTCAATTGCAGAAGCACCTATAAGCCCCACTGTTATGGTCTGGATGAAAGGTGTCCCCTAAAAGCCAAGATGATTAGAGATGAGATAATTAGAAGATTGAGGTAAAATGATTGGGTTATAAGAGTCTTAACCCCAACAGTGAGTTAATCCCCTAAAGGGATTAACTGATAACTGTAGGTTGGTAGGGTGTGGCTGGAGAAGGTGGATCATTGTGGGCGTGCCTTTGGGTATATATTTTGTATCTGGCTTGGAGTGTCTCTGCTCCCTAAAGCCACACCTTCCACCATGATGTTTGTCTCATCTCATGTCCCAAGGAATGGAGCTGACCTTCTGTGGACTATGACCTCGGAAACCGTGAACCCCTAAATAAAATTGTTTTAGTCAGATCGTTAAGTCACAGTATTGAAAACTGACTGAAACACCCACACAAATAGTAGCCCCTATTATTAGGAAGTATATTGAATGAGTCCTTGGAATGCTTTTTGTAGTGGGAAATATGAAGTAATAATAAGTGTGGGATTGAAAACAAAAAAGTAGAAGAAAGTAAAGATGGAATAATATAAATAATAGAAAATAATTGAACAGGGGACATCTCTGATATCAAATTCCTGGTATATTAATTTTGTTTTTTCAATACCATTACAAGTGTGGCAGAGCTCATTTTGTGATGCATTAATAGCAATGTAATCGAGAAACAGGGCAACGCAGTCAGAAAGCCTCTCACGGAGCAGCCTCTGAAGGAGTCTGCTGTCTAATAGTTTAGAGTTTCAAACATCAAGGCAGGAGATGACAGAAAAAAGTGTGCATGGTTCAAATTTCATCTTCCAGTGTTGAAAGGCTAGTGAGAAAAAGTGCTATGTTGAAGAACAGAGTTTCCAAATACTTAACAGGTTGACCCACCAAATGATGTCAGAAAGAAGTTACAGAGCATGTGAAGGTCAAAGACCTCAAGAGTTAAAGCAGGCATGGGGGAACGGGGCCAAGAGGCAGCACATATTTGTGGGGCATATAGCTACTCTGCTAAGTGCTTTCACATGTCAAATCACTTAATTGGCAAGGTATAATCTCAAAGCTGTATCAAATAGCATTTACCCTTATAAAACAGAACTTGTTTCAGGCTAAAAGCACCATCAAGTTCATGAGCAAGCAACACAACATCTGCCCCAGCGACAGATGTGGGATGAAGGACCATAGCAACAGTGTCTCAGAATGACTCATAATAACTGATTCAGGACCAAGGATATCAGGAAAAGAGCGGAAATGTTGGGTTCAGAAAGAAAGAGTTTGCTGGATCTTCTTAAAAAGCAGCTGCGGGGTCCAGGGAATTCATTTTTCCCTATTTTCATGTTACCACTGGAGGGGGCTACAGCTTCTTGTTCCACCAACTGCTCCTATCCTGTCCAAGGAAAGAGGAGTAACAGGGTTGGAAGGCGTGAGAGAAGATGAAGGTGCTTCCTCAGCCTGTTCCTCTTTCCTCTTTGAGGATCCGCCACCTGTGGAAAACACACATCTCACCCTGCCACTCCCTGACGGGGGGGACCTGCACACCCACGGTGCTGCCCTGACTAACTGGGGAAACGAGTGGCATTCAGGGAGGTGTGTTAGGAAATCATTGCTGCTGCACATGCTCCATGACTCTCCAAGCCAACTGATCATGCGGCAGAAACACAGGTGACATTCTCACGTCCACCTGCCTGTCTCCTGCATCTCAATTGTTTCCAAATTCCAGAGGTGGTGGGTACTGTTTCTGTTCTTCTCAGAGTTTCATATCCGGAGGTGAGCAAGAACAACCAGGATCAAAACTGTTAAGAATGTAAACCAAATGTAGTAGGTTCAAACTTAATTTGTCACACAATTCTAGATTCTGTTGTCTGGCATTCAAGGCCCTGCATGATCAGGAACCAGCATACCCTTGTGCACCATCTAAAAAACTTCCCTGGGTGTGCACTGGCCTCCAATTGCACCGGACTCAAGGCTCCCAGCACTTCATTGATTCTGTACTTTTCTTCAGGATATTCCCCACCAATGGAAAGCCCCTTTTCTCCATTTTTCATGTCCACTTCTGACCTATTCCATTTTTAAGCTAAAATTCTTTTTTATATTAAATTTATTTTTTAACTAATATATAACACAAATTGTATGTATTAATGAGGTACCATGTGATGTTTTGACAAATACATACATCGTGTAATTTTAAAATCAGGTTAAACATATCTGTCTTTTCAAGCATTTATCATTTTCTTTATAGTGAAAATATTCAATATTCTTCTTCTTAAAATATACAGTATATTACCATTATTTAAGGTCACCACAGTGTGCAATAACACCCCAAAACTTTTTACTCATATTTATCTATAACTTCATACCCACTGATTAACATTTCCTCATCCCTCCCTGCCACCTACTCTTCGTAGCCTCTGATCACCATTCTACTCTCAACTTCCAATGATATCAACTTTCTTAGACTCCACATGTAACAGAGATCATGTGGCACTTTGTCTTTCTATGTTTGGCTTATTTCACTTAACGTAATGATCTCCAACTCCATCCGCATTGTCACAATCACAGAATTTCATTCTTTTCATGGCTGAATAGTATTCCATTGTGCATATAATCCACACTTTCTTCATCCATTCCTCAGTTCATGGGCACTTAGGTTGTTTCCTTCTCTTGGCTACTGTGAATAGCTTTGCAGTGATCATGGAAGTGCAGATGTCCCTTTAACATGCTGATTTATTCAATTCCTTTGGATGTATACTCAGAAGTGGGATTACTGGGTTACATGGTAGTTCCATTTTTATTTTTTTGAGGAAGCTTCATACTGTTTTTCCTAATCTATTCTTCAAGATTAGCCCAAATTTCACCAAATCCATAGATAATTCTGTGGCAGAGTCTCTTGTTTCCTTATCCAACAATCATCCCCACTTTCTTCTGTCTCCACAGCCCCAGCTTTCTTTACCCTTAGGTGACTGTATGCCACATGTGTGGCAGTGTCCATGAATCCTGAAAATCTGATCTGAACAGGACAGTGCCAAGCCCCTTGCCAATGACTGCTTTAAAGGTGAACATGAGACTCACTTTGAGCCAAGGAGACATTTAGAAAGAAATTCAAGGCTTCAGAACATTTTACCCCAACTCTGGATATTCTGAAAGCACTCCATAAAAGCTCCGTGGCACCAGAAGTTTCTAAGAAGTAGTTTACCTTGCTATCTTCTCTATTCAACCTGCTGCAACCCTTTCTTCGTTCATTTCTCTCTCTCTCTCTCTCTCTCTCTCTGTGTTTCTCTCCCTCTGTCACCTGGTTTTTGTTTTTCTGACACTTTTCAGTACTGGGGTATGAACCCATGTCCTCGTGCATGCCAGGTAAGTGCTGTACCTCAGCCATCGCTCCAGCCCCGTTTTCATGTTTTTAAGGATACTTCTTTTCACTTACCCTTGCCCTTTTCAATTCTGTTCTCACAGCCTGACTCATCACTTTGAACCTGTTTTCTTTTTGTTCTGTCTTTTTCTCCCACCGGTGCACTCCAGTAAATTCTCTCTTAGTCAGCAGTGTCTATTTGGATTTGTAAATCCTTTGGCTCTACACTGTTCCTTGAGAGATGTCTGCCACTGAGTATTCATGTTCTGCCTTTTGAATAGCGTTGATGCTTTTCCCTGCTATCTTCTGACAGGACCAACTTCAGCTATCCTTGGGCCATGGTTTTCCTTATGATTTGACAGTCAACCATATCTTGCATACCACTTTATCAAGCTCATCCTCTTTTTAATGAGTATAAATGATCAAGTTACAATAAATAAGCAACGTTTTATCCTTTTTGTTTTACAGGCCGATCCTAAAGACTCGGTTCTATGAATCCTTTCATTACTTCTAGTCCTTTCACTTTTGTCCAAGGTTGTGTTTAAAATTCTATCCCCAAACCACCTTCTGGATCCAGGTAGAAATGGTTCCCAAAACTTAAGAACTTAAAATCATGTTCTTTTTCACATTTTCTTATGGGATTGGGTTGATATTTCTTCTTCTTTTTTTTTTTTTAAGAGAGAGGGACAGTGAGAGAGAGAAAGAGAGAAAGAACTTTATTTAGTTTTTCACATGGCCTTAGTTGCTCTAACACTTTGTTGTGTACCTGGTGCTGGGGTTTGAACCCGGGTTCTCGTGCTTGCCAGGCAAGCGCTGAAACTGCTGAGCTACCGCTCCAGCCCCTGATATTTCTTCTTAATTCACATTGCAATCCAATATTCAGAGGGGCAGAAGGAATGGGTAAATTTATAAATACAGGCATGTTCCTAGCTTTCCCATCCTCTCCTCCCCTTTCCTCCTAAGACCAGGTAAAGGAGAATGCGCAAACTGTCTTCTCCTAAGATGGAAATATCTGGAGATGCAGCTCCTGGTAAGTGCCAGAGAAAGGGGCTAAGGCCTAGCAGAGAAGCTAAAGTGGTTGACAGAGTCAAGAGATGGGTGAAGACAAAAGAGTCAAAGACAGGGAGCAGAGCAGGGAGTTGGCAGGGTGGGAGATTGGCATTTGAAATTTCCCATGAAGAAACTTCTGACATGCAAGCACAACGAGGAGTCAATAGTTCTACTCGTAATAGGATATTTTCATCAAATGTCATGAGAGTTGAAAACAGTTGGCCAAATTCTAAGTACTTATGAATTTCTGATACTTTACATTCTCTATTTTAGCAATGAACTTTGCCCTAAGTGTATAATGTTCATTCAGGTTATTGTAAATGGTGATTTAAAGTCATCATCACTATCTAGATATGAAAAATATCTTTTTCATCCCTAAATCATCTTTTTTGTGTTTGATTAAGTGGAATATATTAATATAGGGAAACATGTCTTTGATTTATAAAAAAATATTAGTCCACTTTGAGAGCAGGTGTTCACAATTTTTATGGATAGGGTTTGTGATCAAAACTGTTTAAAGACCAAGCATTTATATTATATCACTGGGTGTGGGTACAGGCTTCACTGCATGTCTAAAACTACCCAGATTCTTTGCATTCTGAAAAGAAGTGGAATGGAGGGGTTAGTAACTAAGGGACGTTTAAACCTGAAGCAAAGCTCTCCTGACCTTTCCATTTGAAGTGATCATCTGTGCCATTCTCCCATCCAAATACTAACCAGGCTCAACCCTGCTTAGCTTCCAAGATCAGATGAAACTGGGCACAGTCAGGATGGCATGACTGTAGACCTCTTCCATTCTTTATGGACCAACTTAATTCTCTGCAGCACTTCTTGCCTTATCATATTCTATTAAGTGTCCTTACTCATCCCATTTAATGTCAATCTACCTCCCAGGAGGATGCAAACTCCATGAAGGCAGGTATATATATTTTCAGCTTTGTTAACCACAATATCTCAGTGCCTAGAGCAATAGCTGGCACATAGTAGCCCCTCAATAAATGTTGGTTGAATTAATAAATAAAAGATCCATTCCTGGGGCAGGAGCGGTGGCTCTGCAGTTGCAGTACTTGCTTGGTATGCGCAAGGATGTGGGCTTGAACCCTGGCACTATCTGTACAACCAAGTGTTGGAGCAATAAAAGCCACATGAAAAGCTAACTAAAAATTGATTCTCTCTTTCTCTCTTACTGTCCCTCTGATTTGAAAGAAAAAAAAATCCATTCCTCTCTGAGAAGAAAGTTCAAGAACACTCCGTCTTATAGATTTGGTAGCAATTCTAAGCCCCTGAGTCTTTAGTAGGGTTGACCTTAGGTAAGGTGGCCAAGGTGTGGAGTCTCTTCTGGCATATTTCTGGTCTGCTGTGTACAGTCTTATGTTACCGGCTGTTCGGAGGGTATGTAATGCTCCTCTCTCTTGCATGCTATACTTCCCCATCTCCTTCTTGTTCCCTGCTTCACACGTGACCTATGTTTTTGTGGTGAATACCTGGGCCATGCCAGGTGCATGCTTGCATTCTAGCTGATGAAGCAACCTCAGCAAGCGAGTCTCCAGTCCAGTGGGGGACATGGGATGCGTGTGCAATCATCGGATGGGGGAGTTCGGGCCTCCTCAGATTACCCTGTCTGGGGAGCTGCCTTTGGATCAGCTTTGACTGATTGTTCTTGGGTTTCTAGAAATTGCTGAGTTGAGAAGTGGACTGATGATGGCCATGAGTAGGCATCAGATGGGTACTGATTCCCCTCTAGCGAGTCTCTGAATGAAGGGCTCAAGTCTGAGGTGCAGACTTCTTGTGCTTTGGGTGTTGGTGTGAGCAGAGGGAGAGAAAGAAGCTCTTGCTGTGTTTCCTTCTGCTCTAGTTGGTACCGAGTGTTGCAGACACTAACCGGGACTGAACGTGGTACTCTCTAACGCGACTCTTATGGGGAAGGCGTTTGAAATCTCTGTGTGCCTGAAAACGAATGATTTGTTTTTCTGGCATGAGTTTGGTTTCTATATAAAGCAACAGATGTTTCGGTTTTGCCTCTATGTGTGGTTCCTAATGTGGGTGATATTAACAAAGTATGACAGGTTTCAGGTTTTTATTTATAGCAGTGGAAAGCTGTTTTCATCTATTGCAGTTCTGGGTCTCTGAGGCTGAGTCTTTGTAGAGCCTCAACATAAAATCCTGAAGGGTGGAAGTGCAAGGAGCTTGCAGGTTCTGAAAGTTCAGAGCGACATTCAGAGCAGAGTAGAGAACGTGAGGAAACGGATGGAACTTCATTTCTTTCACTAAAGCAAGATGCATGATGGCTTAGCTGGAACTTTGGGGCTTATAATTATAGAAATCGTTATATCATTACAGTGGACAGCCTCTTATCTGACACCTTTGAAATTACTAGCAAGCCATGCTGGAATCTCAGCTACTCAAGAGGCTGAGACAGAATGATCACAAGTTCAAGGCCAGCCTGGGCAACTCAGTGTGACCCCCATGTCAAAATAAAAAATAAAAAGGCTGGGTGTGTAGCTCAGTGGTAGAACACTTGCCTATTATGCTGGGGGCCTGGGTTTGTTCAATCCTCCACACTGGACAAAAACCTAGCATAACTGAAAAGCTTTAAATTGGGAGATACAAATGATGACTACTTTAAATATTTATTTTAGCTCACACACACACACACACACACACACACACACACAATGTATGTGGGCAGGTGTGGGCAGGTATTTGCCCAAGAAAATTGAAAAATCATACAATTCCTGAACATGAGCATGAATGTTCAAAGCAGCTTAATTTATAATAGAAAAATGTGAAAACAGTCCAAATATTCATCAAGTGAAAGAATAAATTGTGATATATGCACCCTATGAAATGCTACTCAGCAGTAAAAATGAAACAAACTATTAGCACATTTTTCATTTCAAATTAATTACACCAAGTGAAATAAGTCCATCAAAAAGGAATATATTCTGTATTATTTGATTTATGTAAAACTCCAGGAAAAACAAACTAAATATTTAATTTTGCTTTAAGAGACTGAAAATGGCATTGTGTTTTAAATTTTGGTTCCATTATGTTTAGGATTTGTATACAGAAATGCAACTCATGTGTTTGCATCTTGTATCTTGTGACCTATTAGTCATAGAGATTTTGGATTCCTTGTGATCATCTATTTAGAGAATAAAAGACTCTTTAACTAAACAGCGTACTTTCCATTTATTACACCTTTCATTTATTGTCTGGCATTGTTGAAGTGTCTGGACCTTCTAGAAATATGCTGAATAAGACCACTGAGAGCAGACTTCCCTGTCTTGTTCCTGATCTTACATGGAAAACATTCATTCTCTCACCATTAACCACATTGCTAGCTGTAGATTTTGGGGGAGGGGACTTACTGGGGATTAAAGCCAGGAGCTTTCTTCCCTTGAGATATATCTCCAGTCCTTTTGTTATTCAATAATTTTTATTTTGAGATGGAGGTCTCAGGAAGTTGTCTAGAACTTTTCCTCAGACTTGTAATCCTCCTGCTCCAGCTTCCCAAGTAGCTGGGATTACAGGTGTGTACTACTGCACCTGGCAGCTATAGGTATTTTGTAGCTGTTTTTATTAAGATGAAGATATCCCCTTTATTAATATTTTTCTTTTTTTTTAAAGAGAGAAGGACAGAGAGAGAGAGTGAGACAGACAGAGAGAATCAATTTTTATTGAGTTCTTCACATGGCCTTCATTGCTCTGACACTTAGTTGTGTACGTGGGTTGCTGGGGTTTGAACCCATGTACTTGTGCATGCTGGGCAAGCGCCGAAATCACTGAGCCACCGCTCCAGCCCCCTATTAATATTTTTTCTGAGTTTATTTTAATTATAAATGGTGTTGACTTTTTACAATTTTTTTTCTAGGCCAATGATTATGACCTATTAATATTGATAGTAATTCTTTTCTCTATTAATATGTATGAAGGATTATATTGATTTTTAAATTTTGGTAAAATGTACATTACAAAAAAATTTAACATTCTAACCATTTTTAAGTGTACCAGTCACATTGATTTTTGAATAATGACTCAGTTCTGCACACTTGGAATAAACCCCATTTGGTCATGATGTGTGATTCTTTTTAAACATTACTGGATATAGTTTGCAAATACATTTTTGAAGGATTTTTGTGTCTGAGCTCTTAAAAGATCTCTGATTTTTTTTCTATTATCTTTGTCTGGTTTTGGTATCAGGGTCATACTGGTTTCATGAAATGAGCTGGAAATCATTCCTCCCTCTTCTGTTTTCTAGAGGCAGAGTGTAAAATTAGTGTTAACTAGCAGAGTCGCAAATGGACCAGAAATAACCAGCCCTTAGTAACCCTTTCTGTGTTCAGTCTTCGGGGACTGCCTAGGAGGAGTGAGACCTCAGCTTGAAAACTAAGGCAGATCTCAGAGGTACTGGACCAGAAAGTTGTCACCTAATTGGTTAGATGATATGTTCTTTCTTTAAGGGGGAATCACAGTGGAACCCTTCCATGGTTGTCACATCACACACAGCATTTTTTAAAATTTGATAATCATTTTATTATTTTTTGTTTTGTTTAATTTTTTAAAAATCTTTATTAAGGAGTTGAGATATGGTACAATCATAAATGCATATAAAGTAACAATATGATATGCATATGTTCTTAAACCAAAATTACCCCCACATCACCCACATCCCAGTCTCTTGATTCTTCTGTATTTTGCCCCTACTAAGGATATAAATGCTTAGATTGTGAATTTTCCAGCATTAAATGATTGCATAAGTATTATTGGATTCTCAGGGGGGTAAAGAGTATGCTACATTGTTGATTAGCTCCCTAGGGGGCTCCCTTTCCTCCCTCCCTCTCCCCTCCCCTCACTTATCTCCTCACCCCTTTCCCCCCTACATATCTATGGTTGCCCTAGATTAGGTGTTGCTACGCCTTTGCTGGGTCTAATACAACACACAGCATTTTTTGAAATGCTGTTTTGTCTCTATGTCTTTTTTTTTTTTAAGAGAGAAGGAGAGTGAGAGAGAAAGACAGAATAAAATTTTATTTAGTTTTTCATGTAGTCTTCGTTGCTCAGATACTTTGTTGGGTACGTGGTGCTGGGGTTCAAACCAGCATCCTTGCGCATGCCAGGCAAGCGCCAGAACCGCTGAGCCACTGCTCCAGCCCCATGCCTCTGTGTCTTGACGGCAGCCTGATGGCCATCTCCCTCATCCATGGGTGAATCATTTTGCACCTAACTAACGTTTAGTCAGTCATTCTTTGATACAGCTATCTAGCATCAGCAATTCTAACCTACCCAAAAGGGGTTTCCAGAGTCATCAAAAGATTTGGAAACAAATTTTTAACTGTTTATCTTTTTGCTGACATCAAAGTGTTTATTTCTTAGATCTTTCCTCTGAGCATTAGGGGTATATAGACTGCCAACGTAGACAATAGCAAGACTGCAAAGTCCTCGAACTCTAGAAATCACAAACTGGCTGAACATTTTCCCTCACATATCTGATCTCACTTCTGTATTTCCAATTGCTGTTACAGGCATGGTATTTACTGGAGCTCTCAAGATAGTCATTTTAGACCATTCTCTAAAAAGGGCTGGGGATGAAGCTCAGTGACAAAGTGCCCTGGCTTCAATCCCAATATTTCAAAAGAAAATAAATCGACATCTAACTCTTTAGCGACTCCCTAGTATCTACAGGGAAAAACCTGACCCCTGGTATGGTTCACAGGGCTCTTCAAGAAATAGCATTTGCCATCTTCTCTGGTCTCTTCTCACCCCTGTCCTCAAATGCTTCCTGTGCTCTTCCTATGCAGAATCATTGTAGTTTCCTGATAGGCAGTATTCTCCCAGGCTTCTTCCTTTGGACCTGGCACATGCTCAGTCCTCCTTCTCGCCAGGCTGGTTGCTTGTCCATTAGGACTCTATCATTCTACAGGTCTTCTCTATCCCACCCCTCTTGCCTCCTCAGGAACCTTGCTTTTAGCTGGGCATGGTGGCTCACACCTACAATCCCATTTACTCTGGAGGCTGAGCTGGAGGGGATCACAAATTACATCCCAGCCTGAGCAACTTAACAAGACTCTGTTTCAAAATATTTTTTTTATAAAGGGCTGGGGATGTATCTCAGTGGTAAATCACCCTTGGGTTCAATTTCTAGCACTAAAAGAAAAAATAAACTACTTTTTTTCCTTAGTTGTCTCTTCCTCCTCTGACCCATCATTAACCTCTCTCTTTCCTAGATCATTCCCATTACTATATGGACATGCTTTTATATTGCCCACTAAGCCACAATAATCTCTCCTTGATGCAATATCCCCCTTAGCTTAACAGTTACCTATACCCTCATCATTGGCACTACTGGGGCTCCAGTTTTTAGAAATACATAATCTTGAGCCCCATCTCCAACTTCCTGGGAAGTTTATATGCATTTTAAAGTTTGAGGAGCACTGATCTGTCTTAGCAATTCTCAAGTTTGGCACATTGGAATTACCTGAGGAGTTTAAAAAAATACTGGTGCATGGGATCCTCCTGTGGAGAGTATGATCTCATTGTCATGGGGTGCTGCTGGCCATTGGGATTTGTAAAGACTTCCCAGGTGTTCTCAAATTCAATCAAATTTGAGGATCTACAGATGGAGTACTTCCTTACTTCCCCTAAGCTCTTCAATCCATTACAGTCTCACTCTTGCCTCCGCCTTAAAACAGAAAGACCTCTTGTTGAACTCACCAGCCATGATGGTTAATTTTACATGTCAACAGCCCCTGATATTTGGTTGAGCATTCTAAATGTCTCTATGAAGATTTTTTTGTGTTTTTTATGAGATTAATATCTTAATTAGTAAGCAGACTTTGAGACGTTGAATTAAATATACTACTGTTCAGAAAGTGGGTGAGCCTCATCCAATCAATCAAAGGCCTTAACAGAAAGAGACCGGCCTCCCTGGGGAAAAAATGAATTCTATTGCAAATTGCCTTCGTGCTCAGCGGCAGCTCTTCCATGGAACATCAGCTTACATGCAGATTTTGGACCTGTCAATCTCCACAATTTCATGAGCCAATGAAATTGGCTCTCTTATTAAAATAAACCTCTCTCATTGCACAAACACATACCCTTTTAGTTCTGTTTCTCTGGAGAACCCTGACTTACACCTCAACAAATTTAATGTTGCCTAACCAACCATTCATTCTCTACCTCCCATCTTACCTAAATGCTCATCACCTTCCTTCTTGAAAATTTGTCCAAGTTTCCATGACAGTATGCTTTCCTAGATTTCCACTTACCTTGCTGGCCTCAGTTTACCTCATAGACTTCAAAATGTGTACTAGGTTCCTCATGACTTGGTCAGTCCTACGTGCTTTGTTCTTCTCTCTTCTCTCCTTCCCTGGGTAATCTCTTCCTGTCCCTCTAAGGCTGATGACCCCCAATTCATCTCAACTGAAGCCCTTGCTTCTAAATTAAACTATAGATGCTCACCACTTACTTACTTTTTCCATGTGGCTGTCTCATTGGAATCTGAAACTTAGAACATCCAGAATGAAACTCCTGATTCCACCATCCACTCTTCACAAATATGGCTTCCCACTGCCATCTTTATCCTGGCAGTTGATAGATACCACCAATCCAAGCAGCAGATCAAGGCACAATCCTGGGAGCCTTCCTGAACACCATCTCCTCCTCTAGCACACATGCAGTTTGATAGCACTTGACCAAGTCTACCTCTGTAGTGTCCCTTAACTCTGTCCACCTTTCCGAACCTCCAAGGTCTCTTAGCTGAAACCTCACTTGTGTCCCCAGCACCACCTACCGCCTTCCAATGTGCAATCACCCCACATCATCCCTTCTGGGAAGCGTTACTGACTCCTCCCTCCTCATGCTCTGTCCTTTCACAAAACTTTGACTTGGTAAGGAGCATAGTACACGTATGCAACACTATGATTTTTTTTTTACTTATTAATCTATCCTGATAAACTATATGTTCCTTGAGATACCAGTATACATAAAAAAGTGGTTTTTATGTCTTTATGCCTGGTATCAAGCACAGTAAGGCCAGCCTCAAAATGGTCATCCACCTTCCTCAGCCTCCCTATAGGTGTGTGCCACCACACCCAGCTGCAAGTAAGTGATAGAAAAATTAACAAAGATAGAAGAATTAGAAAACCTATATTTGGAACTAGCTTCTATATAACTATAGTAGTATATAACTTTATCTGGCTCCAGAGACTTCTATTTTCCATATCTTGTGGAAGATCCATAAAAATGAAATTCTTTTAGCAGTCTTTTCCCCAGACATATTAACAAAAACTATGACTAAGCCTTGTGAAAACCACTTTAGATTGCTGAGACTTACATTTTGTATTCTACTCTTATTTGAAGTTCAACCAGAGGGGCTGGAGCAGTGGCTCAGTAGCTACAGCACTTGCCTGGCATGCACAAGTTCGTGGGTTTGAACCTCAGCACCATGCACAAAACAAAGTATTGGAGCAATGAAAGCCACATAAAAAATTAAATAAAATTGATTCTCTCTTTCTTTCTCTTTCTACTGTCCCTCTCTTAAAAATTTTTTTAAAAATAAAAATAAAATAAAGTTCAACCAGAGGGAGATCTTTTCTGCTGTTTCCATGCCATCACATTAGTGTCCCTTCTCTCATGAAATAAATACAATCATGCCTCACTTAACAATGTGGACACTTTCTGAGAAATGTGTCATTAGGCAATTTTGTCATTGTGCAAACATCATATGGTGCCCTTACACAAACTCACAAGGCACAGGCTGCTACACACCTACGCTGTATGGCATATGTGTATATGGTAGAGCCTATTGCTTCTAGGGCCATGATGATCAAAAAAGCCATGAGATCAACTCCAGCACAAGAGGAAACCCAAGGTGCATGAGATGAGAGTGATGACTGCTTACACAGCATACTGTGTTTGTTTACTCTAAACTTTTGAGGAGTACTCTCTAGAATAATAATAAAATGTATGCTATACTAAATACATAAAGTAGTCATTACCATCATCAATATTAGCACTATGTATATTTCATGTTCTATATTATTATTATTTTGCTGGCAGCACGGTAGGTTTGTTTATACCAGTGTCACCACGAACATGAGCACGGCATTACCCTATGACTTTACAATGGCTCCAGCATCACTAAGGGATAGCAATTATTCACCTCCCTTCTTATCTTATGGTCCTTTATTATGAGACACAAACTCTATAGCAATGTGGCATAGAACATCAGAGAAAAGTTTGCCCCCCACCATGTTGTCCTATTTCATGAGCCACCTGTGCCCATGAGATTTCCTGCCTTAGATTCTCTCTCTCTCTCTCTCTCTCTTTTATTTGTCTATTAATTCTGTTCTCATGCTAAAAGCAGTATCCTTGAGAAAAAGACAAAGAGCCTAAAATCCACCTAACCAGTTTTTATGGTTTAGAAGAGGTGTGCCCCCAAAGCTCATATATGAGACAATGCATTAGAATTGAGAAGCGAAATGCTTGGGTTATGAGATGATTAACCCAATAAGTGAATTATTCCCCTAATAGGGATTAGCTGGGTGGTTACTGAAGGCAGGGAGGGTGGCTGGAGGAGGTGGGTCACTGGGGGCATGCCTTTGAAGTTTATATTTTGTATCTTGTGAGTGGAGTCTCTCTCTCTGCTTCCTGGTATGATGCATATACCCGCTTCCTTCCCCCACACTCTTCTGCCATGGTGTTCAACCTTATTTGAGCCCTGAGGAATGGAGCAGTTGTCTACTGATGGAGATTTCTAGGTTTGAGCCCTTGAGCCGCAAAATAAACTTTTCCTTCTCAAAAGTTTTTCTTATCAGGTCTTTTGGTCAGAGAAGTGAAAATACTGACTATAGCACCCGTGATGCTATAGAATATGAAGCAGTGAACACCTCCTCCTGCCTGACCCTCAGAATCTGCTTCCATGCCCCCTGCAGGTACATCAACTTCACATACTTCAATTCGGGGCAGAGCAAGAAAGCTTTCCAAGGATTCAAACTAAAGTCCACTTCATTTTCAAGTACAAATCTCCATTAAGTCTCAATTTGGTCATCAATGGTTTTCATTGCTTTGGCACAACCTGATTAAGGTCCCAGAATGAGGACCAGCTTTCAGGATGGTGTCAGTGTCATGCACAGAGACTGGGATGAAAGGGCTGAGTGAACGGGAAACTATAAAGCTGAGAGCAGCCATTGAAGCAAGGAAGGTAGGAAGTAGTCGGTGGGAAGGTTTAAAGGTTTTTAAGTTGCCATTTATTATCAGTCTAATTCAAAATGCATTACATATATATATATATATATATATATATATATATATATATGAAAATGAAAGAGAAAGAGAACCAATTTTATTCAGTTTTTCATTTGGCTTTTGTTGCTCCAATACCTAGTTATGTACATGGTGCTGGGGTTTGAACCCATGTCCTCGCACATGCCAGGCAAGCACTGAAACTGCTGAGCCATTGCTCCATCCCCTCATGATTTTTCTTAATAGAATATAAGTTTATGGTATGATGAGTTTCCAGAGATGAACTAGAGAATGTTGAAAAATCTTAATGAATATTTACTGAGCATTCACTGTATGTGGGAAAACAAACAAACTTAGTCCCTTAAATAAATTAGCATTTTAAAAAAACACAATAATTTTGTTTTAAGGTTTTAATTGGATTTATTTTAGAATCTAGAAGCCAGCTACTTCAATCCATAAAACAGAATAATAGAATATATCAATGAACCAAGCAGAAGAGATTGGTTTTATAGGCAGAAAAGAGCCAAAGAAAGTAGAAATAAAAAGACAAAAAGTGGATTGGTTATTTCAAAATTATTTTCCTTATAAGGCCAGGATAGGAGACAGAGCAATAGAAAAATGGCTAAATGGGGGGCTGGAGTGGTGCCTCGGCAATTACTGCGCTTGCCTGGCATGCACAAATACACAAGTTCAAACTCCAGCACCACGTACACAACAATGTCTCAGAGCAACAAAAGTCACAAGAAAAACTAAATAAAAATTGTTTCTCTCTTTATTTCTCTCTCTCTCTCACTGTCCCTCTCTTTAAAAAAAGAAAGAAAGAAAAATGGCTAATTTGTTAACCTTAGGTTCTTTCAAGTTATTTCTTTTTTTTTAATTAAGGAGTTGAGTTATTGTAAAATCAATCAAAAATGCATACAAAGCCACAAGTTAGGCATATCATCTTAAACCAGAATTACCATCACATCGCCCACCCCCTAGTCTCTTGACTGTTCTACATTTTTCCCTACAAGCAATATTAATGCTTAGATTGTGAACTTTCCAGAATTAAATGATTGCACAAGTATTATTATATTCATGGGGGGGTAAAGAGTATGCTACATTGTAGATTGTCTCCCTAGATCCCAACTCTATTCTCCCACCCTGCCCCCCCATATCTATGGTTGTCCTAGATTATGTGTTGCCATGCCCCTGCTGGGTCCAATCAAGTTGTTTCTTATTGTAAGGGTTAAAGCAGAGTGAACTTCATCATCATGTCCAATGGTACTGGATTATAGTCTAGTATGCTGGTGCTTGCCTGTAATCCCAGCTACTAGGGAAGCTGAAGCAGGTGGATTGCTAGTTCAAAGCCTGCCTCGTCAGTTCCTGTCTCAAAATAAAATGAACTAAAGAGTTGGGATGTAGCTCAGTGGCAGAGCACTTGCCTAGCATGTGTGAGGCTCTGGGTGCAGTCTTGAGACTTTTCTGCCTGTAAAACCAATCTCCTCTGCTTGGTTTGTAGGAAGAAAACAAAACTTGAATTGTAAAATTGGCTGTTAATCTTCTATTTCTGATTTTCTTGGAAGGTCAGAGTTTCAGCTTGGTGCTATCATACTTTAGTGTGTGAATGACTCCATTTTTATTTTTAGGCTAGTCTGTTGGGGTCTAGTTCAGGAGCTTAGTCCAAAGCAATGACTTCCTGTGATTATTACTTAACTTAAGAAAGGAAGATTTTACAGATGCAGAAATGGAGGCTCAAGGACACACAGCTGAGTTCAGACTGATAAATCATATCACTGGATTATAGCAATCTACCATTCCTATCCCTAGAACATCAGGAAAGTTGTGATTTTCAAGTTCATGAATCTCTAAACCCAGAACTATTTGCGCCATTCTGCCTAATAGAGATGGTGGTGAAGGAACTGGCTGAGGGGAGGGAAGAGATGGCTCTCCTCTGTCATTATCTACTCTGTCATGATCTCGGGCAAGTCAATTAACTACAGACATGTTACTTCACTTTTTAATTAGGGAGAAAACATCAATTCTACCGAATCATGAAATTCTTTGAAAATCAATTGAAAAAATATATGTAAAACACTTCAAAAATACAAAATCCCCTATCTCTCACCCTGTACAAAAATTAAATCAAAATGAATCAAAGAGCTAGGAATTAAACTAGCAACCATGCAATTATTAGAAGAAACAATAGGGTCAACACTCCACCATATTGATGCAGGCACTCTGTCATTATGATGCATGTGTGAATGTGAAGCAATGAATCCCTTCATTATGTAAGATGATGCTGAACACATACAACGAAAAATATAAAACCAGTGGGTCATTAGCTCTTCCTATTATTGGGTTTTGAAAATAAAAAGTGAGAGAAAATGCAAGAAGTGGGATATCTAGTTACCACAGAAAGCACTTAAAAAGTTGTATATTTAATAACAATTTTTTCAGCAGATAGCCAGTAACTTTTGAGAAAAGAAAGCATCTAAAAATTGAAAGGCCCCATAGGAAAGCTGACAATGTCTCGGAACTTTCCAACCCAAATTAAAAATGAGAAAAGTGAAGTAGAGGGTAAGTAGAAGGGTCTTCCGTGCATCGGGGTCTATGTGATTAATTCACTCTCCCGGGCAGCTTCTCACACTCATCTGCTTGATTCTGACCCGTCTGGTATGGAGAAGTAGCTCAGTGGAAGAGCTGTCCACGGTTCAGTCCCCAGTACAAAAATAAAGACAAACGAACGAACAAACGAAAAACCCTGGAGGCTGAGTAAACCTCCTGAGGACAAGTTCTTGGCAGGTGGCCACCCAGCTTCCACATCTTGACACAGCTCTACTTGCCCAGGCTGGGGGACTACCCCCTTCCCTCGCTTCCACTGCCACTTTCTCCCGCGTTTATAACACATCATAATACAAAGTAGCTTCAGCAGGCAGAGTTTCCATTGCATTGCACCTGTGAACATCAACTCCAGGACACTCTTAGTAACAACTTACAGATAGGAAGGTGAGGCACAGCCAGGGTAAGCTACCAGGCTGCAGCAGATGGAAAGATTCTTTTTTTTTTTTTTTTTAAGAGAGAGAGGAAAAGTGAGAAAGAGAGGAGAGGGAGAGAATCAAATTTATTTAGTTTTTCATCTGGTCTTCATTGCTCCGACACTTAGCTGTGTATGTGGTGCTAGGGTTTGAACGCAGGTCCTCACACATGCCAGGCAAGCGCTGTAACTGCTGAGCCACTGCTCCAGCCCTGTGGAAGGATTCTTAACCACTCCACAATACAGTCCCTTTTGTGTGCAGCAGATCTGTATTAATCCATAGCTAAAGGATCTCCTAAAAGGTCCAGAGACCTGGTGACCAAATGCACAGTCTGAAGTGAGGTATAATAAGGGAGATCCTTCTCAAGAAACCAGTGTAGGGCATTCTTCTGAGGCATGGAAACCTGGGATCCATCACTAATTTTATAATTACATATGAACAATCCACTCCAGTTTTCAAGGTGCCATTACTTCATCTCTCAAGGGAAGACATCAGATGACATAGTCACTTCCAACTCTAAAATGCTGTGGTTCCAATTTACATGCAAATTAGTACGCAGACAGCCTCCAGTGCCTTTTGAACGTACTGTATTGACCTCCTTGTAGCCATTAGTTTTCTCTAATCCTCAGTCTACTCAACTGTAAAAGGACATTTCTAATAATGCCTACCTCTTGAGAAGATGAAATGTGAGAAGAAATGCAAAGCCTTTAGCCTTTAGCTTTAGCTAAGAAACTAGCACGCAGTAAGTACTCAAGGACATTCCCTCACAGCCTCATCCTCATCCTCATCTCATATATAAGCACAACCTCTCAAGGTGCTCCAATATTAGAGAGCTGCACAAATGTCATAAATTGTTTGCAAATTTTTCCCAGGCACAGGGTACATACCTATAACCTTAGTGACTGAGGAGGCTGAGGCAGGAGGATCACATGTTCAAGGCCAGCCTCAGCAACTTTCCAAGAGCCTGTCTCAAAAAAACCAAAACAACAACAAAATAACAGTTGAGGATTATAGCTCAGTTTTAGGGCATCCCTGGGTTCAATCACCAGTACCGAAAGAAAAGAAAGAAAGAAAACAAAATAAAAGTAAATTTTCAGAACTGGCCGATTTACCGATTGCCTTCTCTTTAGGTTAAAAATATTGTATTTGTATTTAACCTGCTCCTTAGAACAGACATTTTGGAGACTGAATAAATGGTCTTTCAAAATTAATTCCCTTGACTTTCCTCTGTGTACATCTGCAGCACAGTCCTTGGAACAGGAAAGAATTGATTATAGTATTTTTAGGTATATTCCAAATTATAATCCTAAACCTCTACCCTCAAACAAAGTATGCAATTATTCAGCAAAGAATTAGAGGAAGGGAGACCCTCTTTCCCATTTTTTTTGGGAAATCTCTATGCTAACTATTATTTCTGTTTCATGTTTTCATTTAAGAGCAGTACACTATTGTAGAGAAGGCAGGAAATGGAATCGGAGCCTGGAGACTCAACTCCTAATCTCGGATTTGCCACCTAGTATCTCTATGACCCTGGGCAAGTCACTGGTCCTTTCTGGGCCCACTTTTCATCAGCAAAATGTGGGGCCTGAACTAGACAGGCCCTAGTCTAGTTCATGATCCACTCCAAATCTTACATTTTGTGGTCAACTTCTAATCAGGCGAATTCATTTTTCTTATGACAGGGTGTCCCGTCTTCACCTCCAGCTCAGGGTGTATCCCATTGCTTGACCCCATACCCAGAATTAAGAACTTCATTTCAGCTCTCAGGGGCCTGTTCAGACGGCAACCAACGCCATTAATAAAAGGGGTCTCCCACTACTACCATCGTGAGCATGTTTGTGCAATTAGGAACCAAAACCTCTGTCCTGGAAAGTCTGGAAGCATGGGCGAATTTCAACACTGGACATCTCAAGACAAAATTTCTGAAGATATTGAAAAAGAAAAAAAAGAACGGGGCTGGAGCGGTGTCTCGATGGTTATGGCACTTGCCTTGCATGTACGAGTACACGAGATCAAACCCCAGCACCCACGGACACAATGAAGTCTTGCAGCAAGGAAAGCCACGTTAAAAACTAAATAAAAATTTTTTTCTCTTTCTCTCTCTCACTGTCCCTCTCGCTTTTAAAAAAAAATGTAGCTCTAATATGTTGAAATCACCATGGCAACTCACACCAGGGCTACAATATCTGTGGAAAGCAAGCGTCTGAGAATTGCAATGCCCTCCGATTCTCCAGCAGTGGCCTGGGTGTCTGTTTCAGGAGAGTAAGAGGGCACAGTCAGTACAGTCAGAGCACATGCCTCCTTTTCTTCACTGTCCATCTGCACCACCTCCCCATGCGTGGAAACACCTCATGACTGGGCCAGCATGGCTGGCCATAACCCTGCACTGTGGCAGGAGAAAAGTTTTCCACTCTTCTGTGACTCATGCTTAATGTGTAGGTGTCCAGAACGCTGGGAAGCCCATGGTTTATGGACACATTTTCTATAATCCTAGGGATGACCTGAACCCTGGAGAAGAGCTGGGAAATGCCATCAGATGGGCCAGAAAGAGGTGACATGGGTAAACACAGTGCAATGACTCTGCCGCAATTGTTCTTTAATTTAGGAAAAAATTCAACATATATTAGTTACACATATATTCCCACACATTGCTTCGTTTAGTGCTTGAAGATTGAAGATTGTTTGAATTTGCTTCCACCAATACAAAGAAACTTTTATTTGGAAAGTAGGGGAAGTGTTCTCTCCCTTCACTACTTTAAAAAAAATTTTTTTTTTTAAGAGAGAAGGACAATGACAGCAAGAGAAGGAGAGACAAAGAGAATCAATTTTTTTAATTTATTTTTTCACATAGCTTTCATTGCTCTGACACTTAGCTGTGTACGTGAGTGCTAGGGTTTGAACCCGTGTACTCGTACATGCCGGGCAAGTACTGTAACCCAAGCACTGTAAACGCCGAGCCACCACTCAAGCCCTTCCCTTCACTACTTTTATAATTTAATATTTATGTTACAGTTTTCATGTCAGAAGTGTTTAAAGAAGGTCCTCTTTGAGTGAAATGCTGTGTTAAATTATATGTTGTAGCAGGAAGCAGGAAAGTTGTAGATATAAAATCAACCCTTTGAAAGAGTTTGCAATTTAATTGGATTCAAAATGTGCATCAATAACACGGAAGACAGGCAGAGGAGTGCTGGCTGTATAGCTGGCATTGGCATACAAGTTAGGATTCTGGTAATACAAATCTACTTTTTCTTTTTTAAAAACGCATCCATTATTATTATCATTATTTTTGTGGTAGTGGAGATTGGACCCAGGGTACTCTACCACTGAGCTACACCCTCAGTCCTTTTCATTTTTTGAGATTGTGTCCCACTAAGTTGCTGAGGCTGGCTTCCACTTGTGATCCTGCTGACTCAGTCTCCCAAAGAGCTGGGATTATAGCCATGCACCACCATGCCTGATTTGAATCCATTTTTTAATAGTATACTTTTTAAAAATAAGTATTATGTGTATATAGTATAAATCCCACAGAGAACAAAGTATTCATTGAAAAGTCTCCCCACTTCCCTTCCCTCCAGCCTTCCAGTTCCTGAGCCCAGATGCAACCACATCTATAGTTTCTTGTATAGCCTTCCAGGGTTTTCTGTACATTTACATTCACCTTTGTATTTTTTCCCTCTTTGGTTCACTTAACTTAAAAATGAATCTTAGGGGCTGGAGAGGTGATTCAGGCACAGAGTGCTTGCCTGGCATGCATGAGGATCCAGGTTCAAAGCACCATATGCACAACTAAGTGTCAGAAAAAAAAGATGAAAAAAATTAAAATTGACTCTCTCTCACACTCTCTGCTTTAAAAAATGAACCATAAATGTATTTCCCCAGTTGCGTTATAGACTTGCACCATTGTATTAAGTCAACAAACTAGCCCACATGTCAAATATCCTCTCTACCTATTTTAGTAAAAAAAGTCTTATTAGAATACAGTCACATCTATTCTTTTATACACTTTCTGTGGATACTTTTGTGCTATAATGGCAGAATTAAATAATTTTGACAGAGACAGCATGGTCAGAAAAAGCTAAAATATTACCATCTGGCCAGTTACAGAATTCTACTGAATCTTGTTTTTAAAAGATTACCTAATATTTTATGCATAAATATGTCATACTTAATAATTCATTTTTAAAGGATATGTAGATTACTTCTAATCTTACATTACAAATACTGCTGTAATTGATATATTAATATATATGTTATTCTCACTTATGTGGTTATATCCCTGTAAGTATCTAGGAATGGGATTGTTGAGCAAAAATGTCATGTGCTTTTCATGGCCCTATTTGGTAATTTGGTCTCACCAGCATCCGAGATGCTAAAGAAGCCAGAAGACAGACCAACTGTAAGAATCAATTGAGGGTGGTTCTGCTGGGAGATGAAATGAAGAATATAATTTCAAAGAGGAGTAAATAAGTGATGATTGCTTTCAGCGATACCCACAGCAAGGCAGACAGAGTTGGAAAAAAAAATCCAAACCTCTATTTAAATAAATCTACTGATGTATCAGGGTTGAGAAAGCCAACGCAAGAGTATTCACTTCTGTTAAAGTCACTCTTTGTCTTAATTGCCTTCTCCAGACCTCCTTTCCTGTACTCATTTCCTAAAAAGAGGCCAGAGCCTTGGATGTGAACACGTCCGCCTGTTGGAGCTGCTGTTTCCAGTGACAGCTGTGAGGATCACTGGGGGCACAGAGAATTTGACTTTGTGTGGATTGGTTTGCTTGTCTCTGGCTTTGCTAGCACAAACAGGTATCAGCAATGAAGCTCTGTGTGCACTGGTTCTTGGAGGCCACTTTGATCTGATCCCTGGGAGGAGGAAAATCTGGAATCAATAAGCTTTGGGAAGACAACTCCCCCTAGAATTTTCAGAAGAGTTTATATCTTCTTATAGAGTGACAGGTGGAACTAAGATTGGGAACAATTTGGACCTGTGCTTTTACCTATCGACTCCTGCTATGTGCTAGATATTGCTAGAAGTGAGTATACAAGGATAAAAGAAAAGAAAAGAAAAAAAAGAATCTGGCAGCCTGCCAAGGACTCTCAGCTTAGTGGAGGGAAACAGACCTACAGTTCCCAAACTACATACCTTTCAAAAAATTTTTTAGAAAAACACAGCAATACTTTGACATCTGTCAGACAAAGTGTGAACAACTTGCTCAAAATAGTTCACAGCTTCAACATTAGATCCCACTTCATTCCTTTTGATGATGCCTTGTCTTTGCAAAGCTAGGTTTTTGGCAGTTGCTGTGCTAAAAAGCAGGTACTGCACAAAACTCAGCACGGATCAGGAAATGAAGTGAAACTGTCCGATTTGATTCCAAGTTTGAGAAGCTCTGCAGGCTTGATGGGTGTACCCATCCCCTTAGTGAATCAGTGTGGTCATTTAAGAATGAAATAAAATATGTAATTTTTAAATTTATGTATATTGTTTTTTCAAAGACTCTGAAGTGATCAGGAAAGAGAAAATTATTGTTTGAACCTAACTAATAATTGGAGCTGTTAAGTATTTCTTTTGGCCCCTGTGCTGTGAAAGAATTACTGAAACACTAAAAGCACTGGGAACCAAAATATCTGGGAACTTCTGAGACGAGCACTTAACACTCCTTACCAGCACTGTGATCATGGCAAAGTTAATACTCGAAGTTCAGCCTCTGCTTCCTCAACTGTAAAACAGAGGTAATATGTACACCTTAATAGCCATTGTGAAGGCTAAATGAGATAACACAAGTGAAGGATTCAGCACAGGGCTTGGCATACATTAAGTGACCAATAAGCAGTGGTTCACATAAATCCGCAGAACCCTGGGCACCATAAGAAAAGTAATATTTAGCCATAATACTTCAGCTTCAAATTCATTTTTAAACCTGTAACTTCTCATATCAAGTGCTGTTACCATGGTACCTGCTGTAGCATCTGGTGTCAACCGAGTCATTCTAAGATCAGGAAACGAGCAATCCCACTGAGGTTTGTCACAGAATTATTCGAATGACTTCACTGAAGATCTTTTTTAGGGGTTTTCCTTCTTTTTATTTTTATTTTCTTTTGGTGGTGGCAGCGGTGGTGTGTTGGAATCTAACCCAGGGCAGCATGCTAACTACACACTCTACCACTGAGCAACAAACAGCCCAAGCCCAAAGTCTTCACTTTTTATATTAGTTCAGAGATTGCTTATTCCTTTTGGTTACAAGAAAAAGAGAGATTTTTGTCAATCTAGTGATACCTTAAGAAGTAAATTTAAAACATATTGCATCTAAATTATTCTCTACAGTCTCTGAACCATTTCTGTTTAATTTTTTATTCATTTTATTATATTTTATTTAAAATAATTTGGTTTATTGTGGTTTGTATTAAAAAAAAACTAATCTTGGATCTAAGCTCTTATTTCCCTCCAAAAGTTAAAATTATAGTAAGATTTGCAACTCCTCATTTAAAGAGACAAAATACTGGGGCTGAAGTGGTGGCTCAGCAGTTATGATGCTTGCCTAGCATGTGCGAGTACACAAGTTCAAACCCCCAGCACCACCTACACAATGAAGTCTTGGAGCAACGAAAGCCACATGAAAAACTGAATAAAATTGATATTCTCTCTCTCTCTCTCTCTCTCACTGTCCCTCTCTCTTAAAAAAAAAAAAAAGACAAAAATCTTTCATTTTGAATGCTACCCTGATTCCTGAGCTTTCCTGAAAATGGTTGTTTACATCATTACAGAGAGCCCTCTTGGCCTTTCAGCAGAGCTGATAACTTTTCTTCCAGTTCCATATGGGTTTTAAACTTAACTAGACTTGTTAATTTTAGGAAAGATAGATTTGATTTAGACAAAAATGGAGAGAAAACTAAAGTTCTAATTGTCTATATTTGTGATTCTCGAGTGGAGGGGGGAGATTTTACACCTCAGGGGGCATCTGGCAATATCTGAGACATTTTGGCTGTCTCATGGGGAACAACACAAGCCTGGCATCTAGAGAAGAGAAGCCAGGGATGCAGCCAATGCACAGAGCAGACCCCACAGCCCAACAAGAATGATCTGTCAACTACTGAGGTTGAGAAACCCAGTCCAGAATTCTTTCCTTCATTGAATCACTCTTTTATAAAATTCTCTTTTCTAATATCTTCTCTATCAACCTAGAGGTTTTTTTGAATATTAGCTTCTGAGATTAGAAGTAAAAATCAACTATAGAAAAATGTTTTTCTCCAAACTGGTGATCCATAACATTTCTGCACATTAGAATCACCTGGGGGGACTTTCAAACCATGTCAGCAGTTGGACTCCACCTTCAGACCAATTAAATACAAATCTCTAAGGCTGTGACCTGACCACAGTATACGTATATATATTTTTTAATTTAGTTAATTTACTTTAATCAATGTGTATTTCCTTTATTCCCATCTCCATCCATTTTTTTGTAATTTTTTATTAAGGAATTGAGTTAATGTATAATCATAAATGTATATAAAGTAACAATATGATATGCATATATACTTTTTTTAAAGAGAGAAGGATAGAGAGAGAGAGAGAGAGAGAGACAGAGAGAATCAGTTTTTATTGAGTTTTTCACATGGCTTTCATTGCTCTGATACTTAGTTGTGTAGGTGGGTTGCTGGGGTTTGAAACCGTATACTTGCGCATGCCGGGCAAGTGCCATAACCACCAAGCCACTGCTCCAGCCCCTATGCATATATTCTTAAACCAGAATTACCCCCTCCCTATTCTCTCTCCTTCTCCCCTCCCCTCCCCCTCACCCCCACATATCTATGATTGCCCTAGATTATGTGTTGCTATGCCTTTGCTGTGACCATAGTATATTTTAATTTCCAAGTGACTCTAATGTGTGGCCAGGATGGAAGATTGTGAATATAAATGCATAGAAAGACTATTTTCTATACCACTCCTACACCCACAAAGACAGAACTCAGTAGGACAGGAAATAGTGTTGCATATTTTAATGTAGAAATGCTTTTTACTCCTCTAACATAGGGGTCATCTTGATTATTTGAATCAAGAGCATTTTTGAGCTGGGCATGATTGCACATACCTGTAATCCCAGTGTCTGGGGAGGCTGAGGCAGGAGAAGTTCAAGTCTGAGGTCAGCTTTAGCGACTTAGCAAGCAAGACCACCTCAAAATAAAAAATAAAAAGGTGAAGTCCCCTGGTTTCAATCCTAATACCAAAAAAAAAAAAAAAGGTATTGAGATTTTTCACACTGGTGGCTTGATTCCCCCAAAATATTTCACTTTTTGTGACTAATCAATGAATGGCCAACATTTTATACATCTACAAGTTCTCAAGGGTTTTCTTAATCCTTTTCATAAAATTTCAAGAGAAAGAAAATTATCAAGCTCTGCTCCAGTAACCTACAGCTTAACTTTCACCTATTCTTGAAACTAAAGAGGACGGAAGTAATTCTCATGTACCAAGTGAATGCTTCCAAGGATTCACCTGCTGGATGCTTCCGAGCAGGCTGAGTCCAACAGAAGGTTTTGAAGGCAGTGTGGTGGTGCATGCCTGTGATTCCAGTGAATTAGGAAGTGGACCAGAAGAAGCACAGGTTCCAGGTCAGCCTGGGTAACTTTAGTGAGACCCTATCTCAAAATAAAAAACCAAAAGGTCTGGGGCTATACCTCACTAATAAAAAGTCCCTGGGATCAATCCCTGCTACTGCCAGGTTGGTGGGGAGTCGGTTCTCACTCAGTCTCTTTCTGTCCCTTTCACCCTACTCCCAACCCCCCCTAGCAAATACTGGTCAAGCAGATGGTTTGATGCCCTAGAGGTTAACAGATGTGAGTTCTGATGGAACAAGAGGACAGACCTTTTTCATTGCTGCACTCAAACCCAGCACATAGTCTCCCTTACCTCCCAACTAATGAATGGTGCTACATATGGCTGATTTAAACATTCAAAGCCAGGCTCAAAAGGCTTCTCAGAGCACAGGGCAGGTAGAAGTCAATAAGAACTGATTTCAGCGTCACAGGAAATGAACTTTATTTGGTAGGCAATCTATTTCTTAATTCACAAGGGCTAAATATTAACATAAGACTGGCATTTCAAAAACAAAACTGGTTCAGCACTTAACTCTCACAGAGTAGGAAACAGTTATTGGCACTTGATGCCCACTGCTCTTATGAAGATCAGTACATGTTGCAAGAACTCTCTCTCTCTTTCTGGCCAATCATCAACTAAAAATGCATTTTATCAAAATGGGGTCCAGGCTCACAGATAAATCTTCAAGGGTTCAATAGTTTCCATTTAATGGATACCTTCAATGTTACGCTGCCATTTCATTCCAAACACTAGGTTTAACCCCAATTCTAACCATTGGAGTAAGAACTTTATAATTAAGTTGCCACCTACTATCAGAACCCAAGATTGTGTGTATATATTAAAACCCACGCAGGGGCATGCGTGAGGATGGATTCAAATCCCAGCACCACATACACAACAGAGCGTTGGAGCAACAAAAGACACAGGAGGAACTAAATAAAATTGATTCTCTCTCTGTCTGTCTCTCTAAAAGAAAAGAAAAAAAAAAAAAAAAAAACCCTGCAAAGGGCAACGATGTCACGGAGTAATGCCCTAAAGCTAAAGCTTTGGAAATAGTTCAATTAGAGGAGAAGATGTAAGAAGGGACCGTCACATGGCACTTAGCGCAGCAATCCCCTGATGTGAATGGGTGTGCTACACAGGTCCCATCTTGAATAACCAGTGACTAGAGCTGATGGTAGACAATAGGGGATTCTTTTTTTTTTTTTTTGTGGTCCTGGAAATTGAACTCAGTGGCATACTGAGCAACCCTCCCAGCTCTTTTTAATTTTATCTTGAGACAGGGTCTTATTGAATTGCTCAGGCTGGCCTGAGGCTTGTACCTTGCCTCCTCCTGCCTCAGCCTCCCGAGTTGCTGGGATTACAGGTGTGTACCACCATGCCCAGTTTTTATACCTGATTCATTAAAAAAAATTTGGTGCTTGGGCTGGAGCAGTGTCTCAGTGGTTGGAATACTTGCTAGGCATGCACAAGGACTTGGGTTCAAACCCCAGCACCACATATACAACTAAGTGTTGGAGAAACAAAGACCAGATAAAAGAATAAATAAAATAAAATCGATTCTTTCTTTCTTTCACTCTCTTTAAAAAAAATAGTGCTTAGTATTAATACCATCTTGTGATTTCTACTTAAGAAAATAGTCTCTGCTTTAATGCTTTTTATTTTAAAATATTAAACAATTCATTTTAGTTTACTAAAATAAACTAAACAGAATTATAGTAGAGGTTACTTTTTTCTAGCATTAAACTTAAAATCAGCTCTTTTGCTTATGCAAATCATTGCTTATCATATTAACTGATATTTTATATTTATTTATTTTTGCAGTGCGGGGAGATTGAACTCAGAGTTACACACAGTAGGCAAGCCCTCTACTACTGAGCTGCACCCCAGCCCTTCAAATATTATTTTTAATTTAATTTTCAGTAGCCTTATATTTTGTTTGCACTTAGTGTACACATTTGTTTCATTTTATATTTATATAAAAGCCATATGCAGATTTGTATTTACTTTTAGATACCACAAAAAATTAATGTGGCGATTCCATGAGCACTTCCCCCTCCCTAAAGATTTATACATTATTGGTCAATTTTGAGAAACACAAGACTCAATTTTATTTTCAGGATGGGCAGATTAAAACCTAAGACTTGAAGTAGATCTGTGCTTGGAGTTAGGAAGAGTGAAATCAGCTGTACAGTTTCCACTCTGCTGAGAGGGCAGGAGGGCAGATGTATGCACCTTCCCTGCCTAGACAGAAGGCTAAGAGTGGTTATATTTCCCTCCCTACTGAATTCTTATTCAGTAACAAAGAGATGGAAAACAGAAGTTAAAAAATAAATTTTAGCCAGGTGTAGTGGCACACACAATCCCAGCAACTGCAGAGGCTGAGGCTGGAGGATTGCAAGTTCAAAGCCGGCCTCAGCAATTTATAGAGACCCTGTCTCAAAATAAAAAATAAAAAAGGACCGGGGATGTGGTTCAGTGGTTAAGCACCCTTAGGATCAATCTCTGGCACCAAAAATAAATTAATAGGATTTTTAAATCCTAAAATAAAATTACAAACAGGAAAAATAAAGATCACAAATTTTATTTACTTTTGGTATCATTTAAAAAGTAATACCTAGGGGCTGAAGCGGTGGTTCGGCAGTTACGGCGCTTGCCGGGCATGCACAAGTACACGGGTTCAAACCCTAGCACCACGAACACAACTAAGTGTCAGAGCAATGAAAGCCATGTGAAAAAACTCAGTAAAAATTGATTGTCTCTGTCTCTGTCTGTCGATCTCTCTTTCTCACTGTCCTTTAAAAAAAAAAAAAAGTAATACCTACAACCCTTTTATCTAAAATCTACCACAACCTGTTTCATTTCGTAATCTCAGCCCCCTGAAAGTCCTTCTAACCAAATATTTCTGGGCATTCCAGTCTCACAGATGCTCAAATGATGTGTGATTAGGGATCAGGTGCTGTTCACAGCTTCCTCCCTGTCCCTCCTGATGGCTCTGTTACAACCAGTCCTCCCCTGACTGGATGCTCCCCACACCCCCACCCTCTGGACTGT
>PVKS010012774.1:0-52798 GCA_004027875.1 Aplodontia rufa
TGGTCCTCAGCCCTGAAAAAAAAAAAAAAAAGTTCAACTTGGCTATTTATTTGAATTAAGAACTGGAGACATAATAATTTTCTTAATTATCAAGGATAATTGGTTTAGTATGTTTGCACAAAGATTTGCAGGAAAATAAATGTTCATAGCAGTATTATTGTCCATAATAGCTGAAAAATAAAAACAAATATATATCAACTGGTGAAAGGATGAGCAATATGTGATATACGTCTATATAGGGGAATAGTATTCAGCAATAGAGTAAAAAGTACATGCTATAATACAGATGAATCTCAAAAAAATGCTACATAAGAGGCCAAATGCAAATGACCCCATATTATACAACTTCATTTATATGAAAGGTCAAGACCATAAAAGGCATATCTGGAGACTGAAAGTAGAACAGTGGTTGCCACGGGCTGGGGATGGGGGTTCACTATAAAAGGGCTTGACAGATCATACTGTGGTGATAGAAATGGTCTAAAGCTAGATTGTGGTGATGGCTGCACAACTTGATAAATCTACTAAAAAGCAGTGAATTATACACTTAAAATGGGTGAATTTAAAAAATTACTGCTCCATAAAGCAGTTAAAAAAAAAAGAATAAGAGGTTTGCTTTAAATACCTAATATTGTCTTTTAAGGGGAAAGGGGGCATTCAGAGCAAAGGAGAGAGAAGTGAGATAAAGGGGATTTATCAAGGCAAAGGAGAAGAGGGAGATTACTACAGGGTAGGTTTAGGACAGGTTGTTAAAAAAGTCTTAAGGCCATGTTCTGAAGCTGCATGTCCAGAACAATAGGCACAGATGGGGCAGGCAGGGGAAGCCCTTGCCACTGGGGGTCAGCGCTGCCTGGCACAGTGCACTGTGTACTGGATACTCCACTCCGCAGACACGGGCTCCCACCCCCTGCTCTGAAGAGAGGAAGGAGGCGGCAGTGTAGGCGGCTTGTGTGAGTTAGCCAAGGGAGTTTACACAGAAATTCAAGCTGGAGAAACAAATGGGCACAGGAGAAAAACCTTAACACACAAATAGCATCATATGTTTGACTTTAAAAGGCACCGGGAGTATCAGTACATGAAAAGCTGTCACTTTTGTTCCATTCAAAGAAAAACAGATGGTGTACATAAGAAAACTGCTATTGTAGAAACCCTATTCTTCCTAGCATGCTGGAACTTGCTGCTTGCCGTTCTGCTTGTTTTAAAGAGCTCCTCTGGCCAAGCTTATGGTAAACATTCTTTTCTCATCTAATATTCCTTTCACTGGGAGGACAGGGGAGGAAAGCAGAGAGGAGAGGAGGGGAGGGGATAAGATTGTGGCAAGGGGCTGGAGCGGTGGCTCAGCGATTACAGCGCTTGCCTGGCACGTGCAAGTACATGAGTTCAAACCCCAGCACCACATACACAACAAAGTCTCAGAGCAATGAAAGCCACATGAAAAAACAAATAAAAATTGATTCTGTCTCTTTCTCACTGTCCCTTCTTTAAATAAGAAAGGAAGGGAAAAAAAAGATTGTGGCAAAACCTGAGATAGTGGGACTAGTCTGTTCTTGGAAAAACTGCAGATATATCTGTCTTAGTCTGTGTCATTAACAAAATTCCCTAAATATGGTGGCTTAAATAATGGAAATCCATCCTCTTTCAGTTCTGGAGGCTGGAAATCTGGATCTGAATGGTAGCAGAATTGGCTTCTGGTGAGAAATCTCTTCCTGACTTGCATATAGCCACCTTCCCAAAGTGTCCTCATATGAGGGGTGGGGTTGTGAGCTCAGATACCCCTATAGTACACTAATCCCTCCTGACCTTGGCTAAACAACTATGTCCCAAAGCCCCATCTCCAAATGCCATCTCCTTGGGAGTTAGGGCTTCAACACATGCATTTGGTGCATGTGCGTGAGAGGGGGCACTATTTAGTCCAAAGCAATGTTCCAGACTAGGTGTTGGTAAACTTTTCTTGTAAAGGGCTTTAGATCATAATTTAGGTTGTGCACTACATGCAAACCTTATCATTATTCATCTTTTTTAAAAACAATCTTTAGAAATGTAAAAATGATTACAACTTGCAGGCATACAAATGTCTTTCTTTAGCCTTCCTTTGACAGTGTGTTTGAAGAGGAGGAGTCAATATACAGTAATGTGTGTGTCTCTCTCTCTCTCTTTTTTTTTTTTTTTTGTGGTACTAGGGATTGAACCCAGGACCTCATGTATGCCAGGGAGACACTCTACCACTGAGCTACATCCCCAGACCAGGACCCCATCTCTTGACTTTGGATACATTTCGAGAACTGTGTCCTTACGTGATTTCACCATCAAGAGAACATCATAGAGTATACCCACACAAACCTTAATGATGTAGCCTACTGTATGCCTAGTATACACAACTGCGTATGCTATACTTTTATAAGACTGGCACAATGGATCTGTTTACACCAGCATTACCACAAACATTGTCACGTGTGCTATGATGTGAAGCTGGGTCACTAGGAAACAGGAGTTTTTCAGCTCCAATACAATCTTATGTGACCAACTGATGTAGGGTCAGCTGTTGACTGAAATGTTGCATGGTGCATGACTATTTATAGCCAATGAATACTTTGGATAAAAGAAGTACCCTGTAAGAATATGTATAGGCAGGCTTTTCATGCTTCATCATCATAAAATCTCAGTAATTTATGTGTGTTTGAGTTAAAATATACACAGCATAAAAAGTTACCACTTTAACACTTATGAGTGTATGATTCATTAGTATTAAGCATATTTATTCTTCACATTGTGCAACCATTAGCACTACCCAATTCTAGAACCATTTTTTCATCTCATTCAGAAACTGTACCCATTAAAACAAACAACTCCCTCCTATTTGTCTTTGCCCCACTTCAACCAGTATTTTACTTTCTCTAAGAATTTGTTTATTCAAGGGGCTGGAGCAGTGGCTCAGTGGTTATAGTGCCAAATGCGCGAGGACGCAGGTTCAAATCCCAGCACCACGTACACAATGAAGTATCAGAGCAATGAAGGCCAGATGAAAAGCTAAATAAAATTGATTCTCTCTCCCTTTCTCACTGTCCCTCTCTCTTTATTGAAAAAAATAAAAAAGAATATGTTAATTCTAGGTACCTTATATTAGTGGAACAAAGTAGTACATGTCCTGCTGTCTCAGGCTTATTTTATCTGGCACAGTGCTTTAAAAGTTTAGCCATCTTTAGGACTAAATAATATTTCATTATGTACAAACCACATCTTATTTATCAGTTTACCTGCTGATGAACATTTGGGTTGTTTCATCTTTTTGGCTTGTGTTAGTTAGTTGCTGTGATCAAAATACCTGATAAGAAGTTAAAGGAGGAAAGCTTTAGTCTGCGGTTGGCTGAGTTGATTGCTTTGGACCCAAGGGGAGGCAGAACACATCCTAATGGAAGGGCACAGTAGGGAGAAGCTGCCCAGGACATGGTAGCCCAGAAGCAGAGAGAGGAGAGGGGAGAGACCACAGGGAAGTTGAAATATTTCAGGGCACACCCCCAGTGACCCATCTCCTGTAGCTTCCACCCCATTAACCCACTCAAACTAGGATGGACTGATTAGATAACATCTTTCATAATCCAATTATTTCACCTCTGAATATTCCTGCATTAACACAGGAGCTCTTGGGGGACACATCATATCCAAATCATAACAAGCTACTATGAACAATGCTGCCATGAATACTGGTGTATATAAGTATATAAGTGTCTGCTTTGGATTCTTCTGAATACATATTTAGGAATGGAATTCCTAGATAATAGGTAATTGTATGCTTAGCTTTTTTTGTTTTTTGTTTTTGTTTTTTTAAAGAGACAGGGACAGTGAGAGAGAGAGAGAAAGAGAGAATCAACTTTATTTAGTTTTTCATTTGGCTTTTGTTGCTCTGACTCTCTGCTATGTATATGGTGCTGGGGTTTGAATCCGTGTCCTCGCGCATGCCAGGCAAGCAACTAACCATTGAGCCACTGCTCCAATCCCCTATGCTTAACTGTTTAAGAAACTGCCAAGCTATTTTCCACAGTGGTCACACCATTTTACATTTCTACCAAGAACGTACAAGAGGTCCAATTTCTCCACTGGTTATTTACTTTTTGTTTTCTTTTGTTTACATAATAACCATCCTAATGAATGAAAAGCGGCCCCTCATTTTGGTTTTGATTTGCATCTTCCTAATGGCTGAGCATCTTCCCACTGGCCTTCTTTGAAAAAAATAAGTATCTATTCAAGTTGTTTTTTGAACTTTTTAATAGATATGGAGAATACAACAATAAAATTATTATACCAAATAAGTTACTGAGCTCGTACTATATATAGTCAAGCACATTTTTTTTTAACACATATTGTCTCATGAATCCCCTATTTGACAGAAAAGAAGAGTGAGGCTTATAGAATTGGAATCCAAGTCTATGTCCCTAAACCTTGAAGAGTTCTGATGTCTTCTTGTGTTTCAGGACACACACACACCCCACTACCTACTTACCTCAACACCTGTTATATAAGAAGAAAAAAATCTTTTCAAATTGTGAGTATTTGGAAAGAACCCTATACAACAAGAGCCTGAAGAACAAATAAGGAAATGTGATGGTCATCTGCTGTCAAGAAAGCCATTAATGGGCTGGAGCGGTGGCTCAGCAGTAAAGTGCTTGCCTGGCATGAGTGAGGACCAGGGTTCAAACGCCAGCACTACATTTATAACTAAGTGTCAGAGAAAGAAAGGCCAGATGAAAAATAAATAAAATTGATTCTTTCTCTCTTTCTCTCTCTCACCCTATTTAAAAAAAGAAAGAAAACAAGCCATTAGTTCTTCAATAACAGCTCCCTTCTGATAGTGAACACAGAATGAAATCTAGACATTATGGCAAATGGGCAGAAGAGGCTTACTGAGGAGGACTGAGTAAAACATGAAAAGTTATAGGTTCCTGGTTTCCAGAGGTATCTTTATTATGTCCATGAAACAATTTCTTATGAATCAAATGACCCAAGCTAGAATCTAAGAATTTAGCTTCAGAATTTAAAACAAACCCTAATGAATTGCCTAAAGTTATTTTGACTCTTCTTCCCTGAACTTTGCTAATAATCTTCATTTGTCTGTTTTAGCCCTATATTCCTGGATTTAACTTACTGTCAAGACTTCTCAAAATCTATCTCATTAGTTTCTCTTTTCTATCTCTGCTATGCAGAAGTTAAAACACACAATATGATTTCAATTCAAAATACAAAGACAATAACACAAGATATAAACACAAAGACATAAACACAAAATCTTACTAGGTGAGCTTCTGACTTTCTGGAGAAGGGATCATCCCCCTCACCGCAGAAAAATCTTTTGGCAGATACTGTCACCTAAGATTCCTCCCTTACCCTTTTCCACAAGGAGGAGTCAGTATGGCGGCTGAAAACTTGAGGTAGTGAGAACCTAGGGGCCAAGGACAGGGATAGGTATGTGAAGATTTGGGCAGGGGGCAGGGCACACAGGTATGAACCTGAGCGCTGGCAGTTGAGAACAGGGGTAGTAAGGGAGAGACATAGAGGAGATGGGTGGAAGAGATGGATCATGTGGTTGGGAAATCAAATATCGGGATAAAGTAAACTAACTGAGCAAATACATTGATTTATTAAGGAAAATGGACTTCTTGATATAGAAGAAAATATTTACAAACATGGAAGAATGTTAGAACATTGAGGTATTAGACTGCAATTGGAGGAATCAATAGGAACTCAAGATTTATATATGAACATAATATAGCTATATACTTTCAGATGTATATGCATGTGTTGAGTACACACGTGTATGAATGTATACATACATACATATAAGAATGCCCTAGCTTCCTCTGCTGAAAGGTCCTAGAAGAAATGACATCTTCATATACCAACGAGCACCTCAACTACGCAGATCTGGTTCCACTAAAAGGAATCAGGACTCCTTGACAAGGCTGATTCCAGGACCAGGGCAGGGAAAGTACAAAATGAGTCTGGAGATCTTTTTGATGCAGTAAGTAAGAAAATACTCAGTGAATGATGGAGGTAAATTGAAAGTACCAGGAGAAAGGGCTCTATTATGGCTTGGATGAAAGGTGTCCCCCAAAAGTTCTGTGAGACAATCCAGGAAGGCTGGGTGAAATGGTCAAGCCATAAGAGCCTTAAATCCAATCAGTGAGCTGATTCTCTGATGGGATTAACTGGTGGGGCTGGTGGGGTGTGGCTGGAGGGGGTGGGTCATAGGGGGCATGCCTTTGGGGTATATAGTTTGTGTCTGGAATTGAGTTTCTCTCTTTGTTCCCTGGAAACATGCCTTCAGTCATGACATTCTGCCTCACCTTGAGCCCCAAGGAATGGAGCTGGCTGTCTCTGGACATAGACCACTGAAGCCGTGAGCCCCTAAATAAACTTTTCCTCTTAAAATTGTTCTTGTTAGGTCTTTAACAGTCAGCACTGAAAATGCTGACTAAAACAGGTTCCCACTGGCCAAATCACAATTTTTACTTTTACATCAATTTGGACTAATGAATTCTAAGGAAATTTATTAGTCTGAATTGATATAAATAAAATAAACAAATGAGAGAAAGGAACAGTTATTCCTTACAGTAGAATGTAAACTAATACAAGTGAAAGGAATAATAGAAATAATCACCATTTGGCAACCATCACAGAAGTGGTTGAAATATGAAGGAGTCGGTCTCACAAAATACTAATCAATTAAAAGAAGCCAATGTGACCTGAAGGTGGAGAAAACTGGCAGATACCTCCCAGGGGCAGGTGACTGAGGCTGACATAACCAGGGGTGGAATGCGCAGTCACAGCCTCCCTCCTAAGAAAAGCATGGTGCCACCTCTGTGGTCTTCTTGCCAAGAATGTACATTTGGACTGGTTATGAGGAAACACTCGCTGGATCTAGTTGAGTGTGACCCGACAAAAATGTAGTGTTTAAAACTGTCAAGAACATAAAGGGCGGGCTTGAACAGTGGCTCAGTGGTTACAGCGCTTGCCTGGCATGCGTGAGTAGGTGAGTTCAAACCCCAGCACCACATACACAACTAAGTCTTGAGCAATGAAAGCCACATGAAAAACTAAATAAAAAATTGTTCCCCCCTCTATCTGTCACAGTCCCTCTCTCTTTTTAAAAAAAAAAAAAAGAACATGAAGGAGGTGGCAAGACTGAGGGGCTCTTTCTTCCAGACTGAGATGTCAGAAAAATGCATGTGGCAGAAACCACAGCATCACCCCTCTCCTTCTCCTGCGCATCCCTGTACTTACTGCAGCATAGACCATCCTAAATACTGAATATTAGTCAATCCAACAAGGAAAAAAAGAAAAGACATCACTTGGAGAGTAAATGAACTCTGAATGGGCCCCATGGGCTGAGTGCCAATGTTGTGCCAGGGTGACTGAAACCCATGCTTATTTGTGCTTAGGGGGATGGGAAACCACACACAGTTGCTCTCAAGGTTCACGAATAGACAACAGAGAACAGGTAACGAAATGGTTGCTGTAAAATGCTAATGGTTGGAGAATCTGAGTGAAGGGAATAAGGGAGCTCTTTGTATAGTTCTGGAAACTTTTCTGTAAGTTTGAAGTTATTTCAAAAGAAATGATCATTTAAGAATTGCCTAAGTATAAAGTACTATTCTGGGGATAATATTAGGAGCAAAACGATATCATTCGTTAACTACACATATGGCTTAGGACATAAGGCCTGGGTGTGTGCTAGAAGAGGAGGTTATGCAACCTTCACAAAGACAAGAACATTTATAACCAAATGTGTCAATAAGGGCACACTAACAGAAGGTAACTGGAAAAGAAATAGGATTTAAAGCTGACCCTCAGTTTGTGTCAGCATTACTATTGTCTTAGGCCATAAATATCTCAAGGGCAGGGCTACAAACTTGCTTTAAAGGAGGGCTAGCTTAATTAAAACACAAAATCAAATTTTTAATAAATGCTTTAGATTAGGATAGTAACGATGATTAAGATAATGATAGCTCCCATTAGCAGGGGTAATTATTCCTTAAGTGGAGCAAAAGTAACTATGTGTAAATTTTCATCAGCTACTGTGAAACTATTTTAATAAGTATAAAGAACATATTCATTTCTATGTGAAATGTCAACTATATCTGTTATAAACCTTAGGACAAAAAAAAAAGACTTCAAAACAGCTGTATGGAAATTTGTCACTAAATTTTTTGAAAAGATTAAGTTACATTATAGCTAATACGTAGGAACCGTTTACTGAGCACTCACCAAGTGCCAGCACTGTTCTAAGTGCTTTGTATGTGTTAACCCACAGAATCCCCGAGACTACTCCATAAAGGATGACAGCTGGGCCTGGTGGACTGGCAGACCTCCTTAGGAACTGGAGTAGGCTGGTATAGTTCCTCAATTGGGGAAACTGCGGTGAGATGAGGTTCACAGCACTCTGCTCTCCCCTAGTCTTCTCAGTTATCCCACCCTGGCATTTGCTGGCAGCTTGAATTTGCTTGGCTCCTGCGAGGCTAGAAGCCCTGTGAGGGCAGCAGCCAGTTGCTCCTTTCTCCTGTACCCTAGTGCTTGCCACAGAAGACGCTAAGTATTTGTTGAATGAGTAAGTAACAGATGGCACACCACCTGCCCGAGCCTGGCCATTCTCTGACGTGGTCGGAACAGACCCCAGTGCTGGTGCGGGTTAGTGATGTCAGCCGAGGAACTGGGATGGAAATCATGGCAATTCTAAGGACAATCCTGGTCCTTTCTCTAACTTAGTAAAGCCTTTAAAAAAAAAAAAAAACAACTGTAACCCCATTTAGTTATCTATTTAAAAGGAATTTTCTTCTTGATAAGACAGATACTGTAATGTAATAAATATTGATATGGTAGTTTTAAAAAAGATGTTTAGATTAGTCTTAATTTTTTACATGACAGTTTCATGCCCTTCATGGTTTAGTATTTATTAAATCCACTACAGGGTACATGAAAAACAAACCCAAATATATATATATTTAATGGAAAATGTGGGTTATGTAATGAAAATATTAATATTCATCCTCTTTAAAGGAGAAAATGTATGCATCTATGTAGATTTTTTTTAACCTTCAGTGTCAAAGGAAAGTGATTTTAAAAATCTTACCACTATAACACAATTGTAGGACTATTTTTTGATGCAGATAGTATCCTTGGACTCCCAAAACGACACTTGATAATGAAATTAATGTTTCTGAACATGCAATAAGAAAAACATAAGCATGCAGTCAACATGCAATGTATGACTGACTCTGTCTTCATGACAAAGCCAGACATGCGCATCCGAATGCTCATGTGCTCCCATGGTCCAACTCTGAATGCTTGCTATGTGTTCAGCTCGTTTTCTGGAAGACACGAAGGAGGGTTGGTAGGTGCCTCCAGTAGGCTAGCTCGTCACTGCTTCTGGCCCCTTCTTCCACCAAGGGCAATTCTGGACCTTCAAGCTTCCTGGCTGCATGTCCTGCGGCATGCTCTCTGAGCACTGGCTTCCTCATATGTAAACTCGAGATATATGCCTTTGCATAGTTGTTGTAGATTAGACAAACATAGTAAGTGCTTAGCAAAGTTCTTGCCATTTAATAAATAGAAGCTATCATTATTATTCCACAAAAGGATGGAATGCAATTCACACATTTATTGAGCTCTCCCATCTATGGTTGTTACTCTGAGACTCAATACAACCCAATGGCTACCTTTTGGGCTTAATTACCAAGAAAATGCTTTGTGCGATTGTTCTTTTGCTTTTTGGTGCTTAACTGTTGTTAAGAGATGCCATCTCTCTCCCTGAACAGGTTAATAATATACATCTACAAATTATGAGATGTCTGAGGAGCACACCAGCTGGCCTTTCCCAATACTCTTTCCTAGTCCTGTGTGAGTCTCTTTCCTCCGAAGAGCAGGTTATTAACTGAAAAGCTTTCATACAACTATCACCTTCAACTCATCCCAAGCACATGGGCTGCATCAGAATGGGATCATATTTAGTCCTAACTTGATCATATATATATCTCTAAGCCGGTCTAAAAATACTCTGACGTTACTATTTCTTTACCCACAGCAACAGCAGTTCAGAGAACAATGCTTCCAGCAATAGGTTACCGTGGCCCCAAGGGAGGAGCTGGTGCATACTCACTGCACAGTCTGCCCCCAAATCTCCAAATATAGATTCCCAACATGTCCCTGCCCAATACTCAAGAGGGGGCAAGATTAATCATTGCTAGACATGTAAATGAAATGTCAAAAGAACATGAAATTGGCAATATATATTGCGAAATGTCATGGTTCTTTTTGTTTTATGACAATGAAATAACTGCAAGAATTTCATGATACAAAATAAAAATAAAGGGTATATATCATTTCCTGGAGCAGAAATAGCAAAACAGTGACCAATGGTCCTGCTCGATGGATGTTCTGTTTGGACTTGTACAGCACTTTATAAGTATCTGAACCAGTTTTTAAAAATTCTGATTTTCTGCCTTTTCTTTAAAAATTTGCACTAACACTGGGTCTAGCTAGCAATCACTACTTGAGGCCTATAGAGGTTGCTTTTGTGAGACGGGCCTGTAGCCTCCAATCCCCTTGTCTTTCTTGAGCTTTCTTTTAAGACCCACTTGCGGGGGGCTGGAGTGGTAGCTCAGCAGTTACGGTGCTTGCCTGGCATGAGTGAGGATGTGAGTTCGAACCCCAGCACCATGTGCACAAGGAAGTGTCAGGGCAAGGAAGGCACATGAAAAGCTAAATAAAAATTGATTCTCTCTGTCACTCTTTTAAAAAAAAAATGCACTTGTGGAACACACCTTTGCTGCCAGCTGATAACCTGTGCTACAATGGTAAAGTGCTACTATACAAATATAATAAAACCTCCTGAAAAACTAAAGTTCTAAAAACTGAAGTGCTATTAAAAACCGGGAGAGTTTCTACACTTGGTGCTCTGAACATACCGTTCTTTGAAACAACGACTTCAGGAGAAGATTCCTTAAATTGGACGCAATGAAACTGGACCAATACGGAAGGCAAGAGAGATGCACAAGCTTCAAGTTTTAGGTTATTCTGGTAATAAGTCAGAGCAAAAGGAGGTAAAGGGAGAAGAGGCCAAGATTTGCCCTGTTAAAAACAAACATTTATGGCTGCAATCTGAAGAAAACAAAAACTAAAACTCAGTCATGGATCAAGCCTAACAATTAGTTTTTCCCCTCCTAAAAGGCAAAGCGTGCTGCCCTCATGCACACACGCACATCCACATGTGAACCAAGTCACATCTTACAAATTCCGGAAGTGCACCAGGGTTTACTCCAGACTTGAAAAGGGTCCTTTCTCTGGAAAATGCAGACAACTTAGTGATATGCTTTAATAACATGAGAATTTTTTTGGTGATGCATCACAGCTTATAGTGAGAGCTTTGGAATACAGGCTTTTTGATACAGATTAATAAAAAATGATTACAGAACCAAAGAAATGGAAACACAGCTTATATATATTTCATAGGAGTAGGGGAATGGAGATGATTTTTTCAGGTTCCCCTATGGTTCTTAAGGTTCCCAATGAGTCCAGCTACCTGAATGCATTCACTGTTCAGTTATCAGAAGGTAGTAGGTACAGGTACTCATGCCAAATTTATATATATATAAAATTTTTTTTAAAAGAGAGAGAGGTACAGTGAGAGAGAATAAGAGATTCAATTTTTATGTAGTTTTTCATGTGGCCTTCGTTGCTATGACATGTAGCTGTGTACGTGTTGCTGGGGTTTGAACCAGCATATTTGTGCATACCAGGCAAGCACCGTGACTGCCAAGCCACCACTCCAGCCCCCAAGTTTATGTATTTCTAATTAATTATCTAGTATTACATATTAATGCTTCAAAATAAATTTATTTTGATAAAACTCTGGTACATAAAGGATCACTCTGGCAAAGAAATAAGTAATAAGAATTCTTCCTTGCACATATTAAAAGTGTTCAAATGAATATTAATCGATGCTTTCAAAATACCACTCATTGTACTGTGGAGCACTCCTGTTTAAAATAAGTTTATAGGTAATAACTCTTCTTGGCTTTGCTGACATATTTTAGCAATGCTCACGATGCATGCCAATCATCTCACTTTTACAGTGGGAAACAAGACTCTTCAAATCAACGAGATAATAACTCTGTACTCCTATGGCATCATGTAACTCAAAACTGAGAGAACAAGCGTGTGACATGGTTCTCCACAAGGGTGAACCTGGGACATCCTGCCATGGTGAACTCGTGGCGGAATCCAGGCTGCAGGACTGGCTTGCCCTTAAGCGAGCAGACTGCTACCTCTGTAATTAGACAAAGAGCACACCAACAATGCCACTTCCCACACCTGCCATCGGGATTTGTACACAATTTTAAAGACCCCTTGATTCAAAGAACAGAACATATTGAATGTATCTCAACATTTTTTCTGACTGCTGCTGCTTAATTTTTTTTTTTTTTTTTGATGATGCTGGGTACTGAACCCAGGGCCTCAAATATGCTAGGCAGGTGCTGTACCACTGAGCTACACCCCAGCCCACGACTGCTGCTGCTTCTTTTGTTTTTAAAGAGAGAGGGACAGGGGCTGGAGCAGTGGCTCTGCGGTTACGGCGCTTGCCTGGCACGTGCGAGGATGTAGGTTCAAACTCCAGCACCGTGTACAAAGCGGAGTGTGAAAAACTGGATGAAATTGATTCTCTCTTGCTCTCAAAAAAAAAAAAAAAAAAAAAAAAAGCGGTTGACAAAATTAAAAAGAGAGAGAGAATAAAATTTTTTTTTAAAAGAGAGGGACACTGAAAGTGAGAGAGAGACAGAGAATCAATTTTATTTAGTTTTTCATTTGGCCCTTGTTGCTCACTTTACTGTGTATGCATGTGGTGCTGGGGTTTGAATCCACAGACTTGTGCATGCCAAGCTAGCACTGTAACCACTGAGACACTGCTCCAGCCCCGTGAATCAATTTTTTATTCAGTTTTTCATGTGGCTTCTGTTGCTCTGAGACTTCACTGTGTACATGGTGCTAGGGTTTGAACTTGCGTGCTTGCGCATGCCAGACAAGCACCGTAACCGCCGAGCCACCGCTCCAGCCCTTCTTCTTTTTTTAATTACATAGTCATTCACGTATATGAGGAAAAAATGTGAAAACACAATTTACTGACATAAAGAGAATAGTAAAGAACATCACACTGAGGAGCTAGATTAGTGCTATGCAAATGGCAACTTCCAGACTAGTCAAAATTAAATAAATATACATTTCCCCAGTTATCCTAACTGCATGACAAGCACTCAATGCATTTGCACAGGGCTAGCTGCTGCCATAATGCACAACACAGACAGAATATTTCCATCATTGCTGAGTCCTAATGGACAGTGCTGGGATAGAGAGAACTCACAAGAAAAGGCAGAGGAAAAATGTCTGTGCTAACATCTTTCCATCACTATATAGCCCTAAAAGCTTCCTTTTATGGGCTTCAAATAGTTTAAATAAGCATCTCAATCCATTTCACTCTGGAACCTGGATGAGACTGACATGAACACTGGGATTCACTTGCTGACGACACTCCACTGGTAATGTCACTTGTGGGCATAGCTCTGTGACACTGAGCTTTGTTTCTGTGTTATTCCTGATTCAAGCTGGTGACACATAACTAAAGCTGAAACCACTTAGTTCCCAGTCTGTAAATCTCATGTGCTTATTTGGAAATTATTATTTTAAGCACAAGGTAACAATTCTTTTCTTCCTTCACTCTTGTTCCCTTTCCATGACAGTTCCCTAATGTCAAAAGTCAACCATCTTTATTAATCCCAGGACTGCAAATACCAGATTTGGCTGGAAACAAGCTACTCATTATTGGCAAATAGAGAATACATATATTCAGATACTTCCCCATAGTATAGACATGTCTTATGCCTAAAGAGAATACATTGCAACAATAATCTTCTTTGTAAGGTAGGTGTAAGGTAGGAGATGGCACTGATGCACCCAGAACATCAATTAGAGAGGAGGCTTATATAATACTTAAAAAGACTAATTAAAATGTAAAATGCTTCAAAAAACCTAAACCTGGAAGTCCTAGGGCAGAGGGAAAGGAAGGAACTGATTAGCCCTTGGCTTGAAGGGACTGGGCAACTACCAGGCCAGTGTGGAAGGGGGTGGACTGGGACAAGTGGGTCCTTGGACCTAGAGGAACCTTTGGGGCTTGCAGGTCAGGCTCTGGCCTTTCTTCCTGAGTGAGATTTCTCAGAATAAAGACAAATGCAGCCTTCTAGGGTATGCACCTGGTGTCACTGCCCCTTCCCATGCTGGGAATGGTGTATGTCAGATTTTAGCCCTTGGGGTGGAAGGACAAAAGAAATGTCCCAAGAAACTTCAAGCATCGGGGTGTTTGTAGGGGCAGGGACGTCATGGTGAGGAGGAGAGCGGCAACAGAGGAGTCTAGATCAGAAAAAGATGAATGTTAAGGACAATTTAACCAATGCCTGATTTCGCTGAGCTTGGATCTTATTCAACTATACAAAGAGGGGCTATGTCCCGTGTGAAGGGGTGATAATGCTGCCTTCCACACAGATGAAGGATGTTCTTTTTTTTTTTAAACATATAACTGACTTATCACCAGATCATTCATAATCATGTTTTGAACAATAAATGAGTTCCAGTGAAGTCTGCCAAGTGCTGAAAAGTAACTAAGACAGTGGGAGAAAGGTGCAGCATGGGATGGCAGCAGTGAACCTAAAGGACCTACTTAAATAATTTAAAAAATTTGAAATAAAACTTTATACACAGCATGAGAAGATGTAGGGAATAAATAAGCAGAAAAATACTAGGAAAAACAGACACTGATTTTGTCAAAGTCACCCAAACCAAAAGCAATGGCAAAAGGAATCAGCTGGCAGTGAGGTGAGTAGCACAGTCTTTAAAGGCCCCAAATGAGCAGATGTGGAAACGGTGCTGCTGTGCACACCACTGCATAAGAGCTGTGTGAAGTGTGACGGTGCTTGATTAATAATCAAAGACTTAAGTTGTTTTTTTTTTTAACTTTAGGAGTGGTGCTGACTTTAAAAGTGAAGGTGATATAAATCCACCTACGGAAATATTTAAAATAGAAAGTAAGGAAATAGATGGAATAGGATGGAGAATTTTAGACCCACAGCTTCCAAGGAGGACAAAGGATACTGAGTATATCTCAACAGCCTCTGCTAACTGGGATGCAGTATCTCCGTTGGAAGGGTAGAGGGGTTAGAAGACAGCTTCTGGGCCAGGCCCAGTACCTGAGAGCCAACAATGTGCCTCCAGACACAGTTTCTCATCTCCATGCAAACGATGGGGAGGAGTGGCTGCCCTGTCTCCCCACGCCCCTTCATGGATGGCACGTGCTCGGAAGACCACAAATGGTCCTCAGGGATGAGGAACATGTGGCAGTCACAGGGGAGAGGTTAATAAGAAGAGCAATCTCAGGAGATGGGAAAAAACATGAGCTCACGGTGAGCTCAGCCAGGGGATCCAGCACAGCAGAAAACCCATTAGGCAGCCGAAGCAAGAACATGAATGGGGGAGTTTGCGTATTAGCTTATCTAGTGTTTTGGTTTCCATATGAACGAAAAAGAGGAGGAAAAGAGGCAGAAAAAGAAAATTGTGTTCAATATGTAAAGAAGTAGCACTACATTCTATACTACTACTCCCTTGTTAAGGGATTTCAGAAGTTGCTCAGCAAAATATTACATGTGTGAGATCTTGATTTCTAAATGCTGCCACCTTGTTTTTATATATCCTTCTTACCTTCACAAAAACTGTAATATAAAACAGGACAGATATTAGTATTACAATTTTATTATTTATTTTTTTAGAAAGAGAAAGAGAGAAAAGACAGAATCAAACTCATCTAGCCTTTGTTTCTCTGACACTCAAGTTGTGTATGTGGTATTGGGGTTTGAACCTGGGTCCTTGTGTATGTCAAGCAAGCACTCAAACCCCTGAGCCACCATTCCAGCCCCTAGTATTACCATTTTAAAGATGACAAAAACATGTCTCAGAAAGTTGAAGTGCCTTGTCATAAGTTATAAGGTTAAGTGTCAAAGCCAAATTTCACCAACTCCTCATCTAAGTCATGGGCGTCAAGCCTCCAAGCTCTAGAATACTGAGTTATGATTACCTAGAGGATAATAAAATTATCTGGTGCATGTAACATTTCTGGAGAAGTCTCAGGAGGAACAGATGTATGCATAGCTCTGCCTTGGGCAGAAATGCCTCTTGACTATCTCTGGGCCACCATGGCAGGCAACATGAAACAGGCCTTTCCCAGCAATCCCTCTCCAGTGTGAAGCAGCTGGATTCCTTATGCCTCTTTCTTAAAAATAAACAAAAATTAGTTTTGCTTCTTTGATCTCCCGCAGCCTTAAAAGTGGGCTCCTCAAGTCTGATCATCTGCAAAGACAATGGATTTTGGAGTAGGCACCAGAAACTCCATAGGAACTTTACTAAGCAGTTAAATTTATTAAATTTTTATTTTAAAAACTTTTTTTTCAGTATTGGGGATTGAACCCAGAGGTGCTCTACTACTGAGTCACATCCACAACCCCTTTTTAAAATTTTGATACAAGGTCTCACTATGTTGCCCAGCATGGCCTCAAACTTGCAAACCTCCTGCCTCAGCCTCCCAAGTGTATGGGATAACAGGCATGCACCACTGGCCTGGTTTAAGGCTTTCAACTTTAAGAATGAAATACCAGCTCTTAGATTTAGGAAAGAGATGCTGAGATTTGGTTAAGATACAAGTAAACTAAATAGAAATGAAATAAAAATAAGAAGAAAAATCTAAAAAAATTACAACGTAACATGCTTTTTTTTTAAACAGAGAGAAACCATCAGTTCAGTTATTACTTCATTTGGTCTTTGTTTCTCTGGCACTTAGTTGTGTATGTGGTGCTGGGGTTCAAACCTGGGTCCTTGCGCATGCCAGGCAAGCACTCCAATTGCCCATGGTATCTTAAGTGCACATTTCAGACCCTAGAATTCGTGGAATTGCCCAAATAATGTGGATCTCCTGGCCTTACTCCCAGAATTTTATATCATGAAGTAGGACCTTGAATGTGTATTTTTAATGAGCACTCTGAGTAATTCTGGTCTCAATAATACAAAAATCCATTTGAAAAACTCTCTTGGAATTTTTGAGAAAGAAGGCAAATTAGTGGGAGGGATTTGTCTCACAGCCACTTTCTCATAGCAACTGAGAGAGAGAGAGAGAGACATAGAAGCAAAATGTTGCAGACATGCACCAACAGAAGGCTCATCACTGATTACACACATGATGTATAAATAATTTAACAGGGACTCCTTCAATATGCACATGTCATGACAGAACTGTTGAAAAGAAGACCCACTCTTGGATCTTAGGCACCAGGTTTCCACTCCACAGGGGAGCGAGAAAAGTTGGCACAAAGTAAATAAGGATATATTTACATCATATTTTCAAAGGGCCAGAAGAAAGCAGCTGTGGTACGGTGGGAAAACCCTGGATTCAGAAGCCTAACTCTAAGTCTGCCCTTTGCTGGGTGTAACAGTTTCTTTGCTTCGTTAGCTTCCAGACTCTAAGTGAAGGCTGCAACCTTCCTCCAGGGACGGTGGTCAGGAACAAACAACAGTCAGCATGACTGTTAAGGAGCTGAGGTTACTAACTTTCTTTCTTTTTTAAGAGAGAGTCAATTTTATTTATTTTTTCATCTGGTTTTTGTTTCTCTTACATTCAGTTGTGTATGTGATGCTGGAATTCAAACCTGGGTCCTCGCATATGCCAGGCAAGCGCTCCACTGCTAAGCCACCCCTCCAGTCCCAAACTTTCTTAACATTGATTATAAGATGATGATGATGATGATGATTGGTGGGGGTAACAGGTATTAAATTTAGGGGTATTCTACCACTAAAGCTATAAACTGTCCCCAACCCTTTCTATTTTTTGACAAGGCTCTTGCTAGGTTGCATAGGCTGGCCTTGAACTTGTTCTTCCTGCCTCAGCCTCCCAAGAATCGGGATAGACTCAGTGTGCCACTGTGCCCAGCCAACACTGATTACAAGATTTTTGTAAGCATCTGGCTGAATGACTAGAAATGGTAAACTAGTCTCACAGAGCCCAGCAGCATGCTACAAAGAGGTAGGAAACAGATGCCTGGAGAAATCAGAACTCACAGAACATTCCAGAAGAATCTGGGAAAACACCCCTTTATCTAATGGTGGAAAATGAAGAGGAAGAAAGGAGAGAAGGCTCTGTATTGTGGGGTACACTTTTATTTTATGCAAATTACCCCTAGTAAAGTATAGAAGTTTTTCACTGCCGTTGGGATAAAGCCACAGTGACAGCCCCACCAGCATGTTCCTCTTAACTATTCCCTGTGGTAACTTTGTGAAACACTGTTTCAAAATAAAAAATACAAAAAAGAAAAGGGGTGAGTATGTGGCTCAGTGGTTCAATCCCCAGTACCCCAAAAAACAAAAACAAAAACAGTGCTGATCCAAGAAAAGAACGGTGATCTACTTGTGTCAGGAATCTGGGGCTAAGCTTAGCTTTCTTTGGATAAGGAAGAATATGTGTCCTTATCTCTTGCAGAAGGGGGGTCATGGTGAGGGACAGAAGGTGCGTGTCCCACTGGAGTTCATTTTGAAAAATGCCAATCCTGTCTCAGTTCAACGAGAGGACAAAGACCCAAACAGAGAATAAGAGAGCAAATGCCAGGAGAGGCCGGACACGGCAGCAGCAGTGGCCATGGCTAAGGAAGTAGGTCTGCTAGATCCCTTCTATGTTCTCCAACCCCGCCTGTACCCCTGCAGCTGGCTGTTTTGTCAGAATTTCTCTTTGTTCACAATTAGGGTCACTGAGAATAAAATGGTGGGAAGGTTATTTGCTGTGTTAGGTCAAGAAAAACCTTCTGGGTATAGGAACCACAACCTTTTCTTTAACATCCTGCTGGATGAAACCTTATATTTCATAAAAGAACACTTCTGATGACTTTTGGTTCCATGGTATATATGATGACACCTGTGTGACTAATGTTCCATGGGGTAAAGAATGAAAATGACAAGTGAGGATGTGTGTCCTACAGGGGCCTTCTGAAACACCTCAAATGTGAAGACTGTTGAGTCTTGTCTTAAAAGGCATTTGAGCTCTACCTTAGCACATCACATGCAATTACAGAAAAACAAGGGAGTGAGTGTAGCAGACAGGCGCAGGCCATTAAGGGTGGAGAGAGTCGAACTCACACAGTACGATGAAAACGAAGACATCCAGCCGGCTTCTTTATAGGGAAATACGATGTAAAAAGCCAACTACATAGTACTAAGAAAAAATCTGAACATCACTGAGAAAACGAAATATATTTTATTAAGCAGTAATTTCTGAGGTTAATTTCCGTCTGATTTAGTTACATAGTTCCCACTACTAAAAGAAAGCAGAGCTGGATAGAAGGAAAATAGAGACATTTATAAGATGCTTCAGGAAACAAAAGAACAAATTCATGCATAATGTACAGAACAAACTGAATTACAGCTACTATGAAACTCTGAGGCCAGCAAAGCAGCATTTGGCCAAAAGAAGGGGCTGAGAACAGGTGACAGAGAGTAAGCAGCCTGGCCTCTGAAGAATCAAAGCAACAGACTTTCAACGCAGCTGTCAGAGCCTTGAGGCAATCCAGGAGGGAATCCACGGCTATAAACAAAACAATGAATGAGGGGTTCTGTTCACAAAAAAGAACCAAGATCCTAGATCAGCAGAATCATTGCACCCTATCTCCATGAGAAAAAAAATCAGTCACCTAATCAATAGGGAATATGTAAAAACAAGAGCACTCAAGAGGTGACAGAAAGGCAGCAAATTATCATTTTCTTCAGAAAATGATGTTAATCTTAGCAGTAATTGGGTCACTTTGGTTGTAGAGAAAAATTTTCAATATGCAAATGTAATGAGTATACACTGCAGAGCTCAAATGTGATATATTTGAAACCATCTGCTAAATGTCAAGTCTACGCATCTGGCAGGCAGGGAGGACAATGGCCAGGTTCATGTACTCATAATCTACAGACATATTTAATAGCTTTTTAAGCCAACCAGACTTAATGATCTGCCCAGGAAATGCTGGCAAATATTAATAACAGTAGTTTGACTACCATAACTGCTTGATTTGAATTTTAAGTATTTTGGAATGGACACTAAAGCAGCTAGAGCACCAGCAGCTGGACAATTAATGTGGGACTATCTTTTGGCAAAGTGAACACTCTCTAGTGAATAATACTTTGACTTCATGTACTTTCATGCATTTAATTACTGAAAGTACATATTACCTACTTAAGAATGTCACTGAAGCCTGGGCATGGTGGTGCATGCCTGTAATCCCAGCAGTACAGGAGGTTGAGGCAGGAGAATTACCAGTTCAAAGCCAACCTCAGTAACTTATCGAGGCCCTGACTCAAAATAAAAAAATAAATAAAAGGGCTGGGGATCCAGCTCAGTGGTTAAGCGCCGCTGGGTTCAATCCCCAGTACCCCCCACCCACCAGCCATACAACACACAAAATGTCACTGAGGTAACACCTTCTCAGCATGCATGAGGCCCTGATTTTTTTTCACCAGCACAGGGGGGAAAACTGTGAAGGGTCACTACTAAAAAGAAATTTTAGATTATTTGAGACTATTGCAAAATAAAAATATTTTGGTTGGTTAAAATGAAAAGGAAACGTATATATACAAAAGTTTGGAAGGAAGAAATATAGATTAAAATGATTTATAGAAAGGACTCAAAGTCAATGAAGAGATGACATGGAATTGTAAATAACACAATCTTTCTAATTCCATAAATACGAGTGAGAACAAAGGGCAATATGCTTATATGCTTGCGGTATTAGAATTTATTTCCCTGTCTTTAACTTTTTTTCTTTTTTTAAAGAAATGGGATGACTAAAAAAAAGCAAGTGATTATGTTACCTTCTTCCTGCATAGGATAGTTTAGATATCTTCAAGGAAGGAGGCAGATCCTAAAATGTAAAGCCCATGGATCTGCAAATTCCACATAAATATAACAAAAATAATAGCTTATTAATCAAAGTTGATTAAACTTTGGTTAAGAGCTCACTAGCTATTTCCATTTTTCTTATACATATAAGAAGCCAAAAAAAGGTTTAAAAAAATCTTCATTAGCTGAAATACAAATGAAACTGTCAAAATAAATCTTTAAAAACAAAATGTTTTGAGAGGAATTTCAAAAGAACAAAGGACAAAGAACATACCAAAATAATACTGATAAGCAATTTCATGAGTCTTAAAGAATCCAGTGATGCTGGTGACAGGTTATTGGAACTAGAAAACTGAAAACTGAATTCTCCTTATACCCTACCTTAAGGTGACATTAGCAAGAAATACCTGACTTAGTGAGAGCTGATTCACATCCATGGATGTCCCTGGGCTTGCTTTGCATCCACCACCCTACATCTCCTCAGAGCACTGGAACAGCCAGACCTAGCACACTTGGCAATCCAATTAGCCCAGTGGGATGGGTGAAAACAAGTGTGCTCCTCCCGGCCCCGCGAAGATGGAATTGCTCTGACAGGAAACCAGTGTCTCCACGCAAACTATAAGGGTGCAGATGCCCAGAGTTTTACTAGGTGGAATGCAAACAAACTACCAGAAAGATGAAACTGTGGTGCAGACCACACTGAACCTGCCTAGGAATGAGATCGCAAGACTGTGCCATTTAATTGGTCTTTTCTTCAGCAACACTGTAGATCTGGGGTATGTTTCCCACTTTGGACCCAGTTCCTTCAGTGAGTGTATACTTTTTAATCTCAGCTATTTTGGTTTGACCTGGAGTTTTGCCTTTAGTCATAACAAACATATCCACAAGAAAAGCTGACTGGTGATTGGTAGTGATGATATTGCTTTACTTTACTTACCTCTTTGACACTATGTGTCACTGCCCATATTAGAAAAACTCTTGACATCACCTGGAAAGAAGTCAGGACAACGGAAGATGGAACAATTCCTGAAAGAAATTTTAGGACAGATAAGTAAGTTTCATCATGTAATACATTTTCTAAAACACTCAAATTTAAATGTTTATCACCAAAAGCATCTTGAGTAACTAAAACTTATCTATATTGCTATACACACTAACTCTTTCAATGTAGTCAATATTAAACTTTTTCCTGCCTCAAGACAACAATATTCATGGCACCCACAGAATCTGGCTACTTTTCCTAAGCCTTTCAAAACCAATTACCAAGTCCTTTATTTTACATTTATCAAATAGAACAAACTGCTCCCTAACCTTAAAAACAGAACACTGAAGTTTCATTTTACAATATGGGTCTCAAAACAAATAAACAGTGGATAGGAAATCATCTGTACCTGTGTGTAATGAATGTTGAAAGTTCCTGCATATTAGATATGATACACTCTTTAATGATTTAATTGAGCATTTTTATTATCTACTTGCCAATCAGCATAGTAAAATCAAAGATCATTATCTTTAAAATAGTTTCTTATTACCTTGTTCATTATAAACATTGATGCAATTATTCTCCCAATGTCTTAAATTTATAGCACTGAAACATCTTTATTTGTTTTAGAGAATCATCAAATTCTGCTAAGTTTACATTTCTTTGGCTTGGCCTATCCCCTCAATTGCTACAATCATAATCCCTATTAAAAATGAACCATCATCATTATATAGAATTCTTGCTTCCTTTAACTATTTTAAACCCAGCAATAAGTCATTCTCTGTAACTTTACACTGATAAGGAGTTAGTAGAATCATGTGTTTTCAATCCAGTAGCCCTTCTCTGTCTCTGGACTCATTACCATCAGTAACTATGTTTGCTAACTTCTTAGACCTTTCAAGTTGCACATGGGCATTTCCACACCTGCCAAGAATCCTCAGCCTGGCTGCAAGTCCTTCTTTCACTTTAAGACTAACCTCATCTTCAACAGTCAATGGACTATCCGAGACCAACTTTCATTCTTCCAAGCCCTCTAAATGCACTCAGACTTCTGAATATTTATAGTTGGCTAAACTACAACCTGCCTAGAGACCCGGTCCAAATCAGATAGAGCTACAACTGCCTATAGGTTGGCCTAAATCACTTTCTCTCTCATTAACTCTGAAATGAGTTTCTTAAAGAAAATTTGGGCTTTGAAGAGGGATAGTTTGGTTTCCAAAAGCAAGCAATGCTTGGTATACAGAGGCGCCCAATAAATCTTTACAGAATGAAAGAAAAACTTAAATGTGGTGATATATAGTTAAAAGGAATAGAACTAAGCGTCCAGAAATAAACCCTCACGTTATGGTCACTGTACCCTCCCTGAACCCCACCCCCCAGGCTGACCTTGAACTTACAGTTTTCCTGCCTCACCCTCCTGAGCAGCTGGCATTACAGGTGTGCCTAACACTTGATTTTCAATAAGGATGCCAAAACAATTCAAAAGAAAAATGACTGTCTTTTTAACAAATGGTGCTGGAACAAACAGCCATGCGTAAAAAGAGAGGAGCTGAACCACTTCCTCAGCATATATTAAAATTAGCTCAAAATAGATCAAAGATCTAAATATAAGAGCTAAAACTATGAAACTTAGTAGAAAGCATAGGTGAAAATCCTGTAACTTTGAATTAGACAATGGTTTTATTAGATGTGACACCAAAAGCACAAGAAAACGAAATAAATTTGACTTCATAAAAACTAACTTTTGTGCTTAAAAGAGCACCACCATCTGTAAAGTGTAGACAGGAGAAAATATTTGCAATCATATGTAAGGGATTTATATCCAAGATGTATAAAGAGCTCTTACAATTCAACAACAAAAAGACAAATAAATAATCCAATTTTAAAAAATGGGCAAGTATGGGGCTGGAGTGGTGGCTTGGAGGTTACAGTGCTTGCCCAGCATGCGCAAATACACGGGTTCAAACCCCAGCAACCACGTACGCAACCAAGTGTCAGAGCAACGAAAACCATGCGAAAAACACATGAAAAGACATTTGAACATCTTTAATTATCAGGGTTATACAAATCAAAACCAAAATGAGATATTCATACCCAACAGGATGGCTATAATAAAAAAGATAAATAATAACAAGTGTTGGCAAGGATGTGGTAAAAGTGGAATCTTCATACTTGACTGATGGCACTGCAAAATGGTACAACCACTCTGGAAAAAGCAATTGGAAGAATTACCATATCTACTCCAAGGTGTATGTGTAAACACATACTCAGAAAATGAAAATATAGACCTCCACAAAAACTTGTACAAATGTATTCAGAGTGGTATTCCTATTAGCCCCAAGGTGGAAACAATAAAAGTATCCATCAAAGATGAATGAAGAAAATGTGGCACATCCATTAAAATAAATAAAAATGAATAAGTACAAAGAAATGAAGTGCTGATTCATGCCACAGTGTTATATATAGGCATTATATTGAGTGGTAAAAACTTACTGACACAGAGCACATATTTTGTGATTTAATTTATATGAAATACCCAGAATTAGGCAAATCCATAGAGATAGAAAGATTAGGGGCTGGACCGGTGGCTCAGCAATCACGGTGTTTGCCCAGCACGTGCAATTACACAGGTTTAAACCCCAGCACCCATGTATACAACTAAGTGTCGGAGCAACGAAAGCCATGTGAAAACTCAATAAATATTGATTCTCTCTGTCTCTCTCTGACTATCCTTCTCTCTTTAAAAAAAAAGAAAAGAAAAGAAAAGAAAAAGAAAAAAAGAAAGATTAGTAGCTACCTGGGGTTGGGTGGATTGGAGGTAACTGAGGAGCCACTGCTAACAGATTTCTCTTGGGGGTAATGAAAATGTTCTTCAATTGATTGTGGTACTAGTTGCACAACTCATTATACACTCTAAATGGGTGAATTACATCTGAATAAAGCTGTTATTAAAAAAAATAAGGGTATGAGTGAAGTACAAAGCCTGGTTATGTAATTATGTAATGCAGCTAAAGAAGCTAATTAGTGTGTTAAACATTTAGTGACTGTACTTAGCCAGATCATACCTCAAATAAGTTAAAAAACACACAGAAAGGACTGAGAATTAGGAGATTGCTTATATGAGTATTAAGCATTCACTGCATATGGAAAGACTACCACCATTTCTAGTTGCCACTGCTTTTTTTTTTTTTAACTCAAAGACCAGCTCACCACATAATGTGATTTTTCCTTCCAGTTTTGTTCTTTTTTCATTTGCTGCTGAAGCCACAGGCTGCACTGCTGCTATTTGGAGTAGTGCTCCAAGGGTTGCTGCTGGGTTGTGGTGGGAATTGAGCAGTCCAAAAGCTGGACCTCAGATTCACAAGTCCCAAAACCTGATTTTATCCCACTCACCAGTAAGAACCAGGCTCCAAGAGACTGACGCATACTAATCAAAACCATGGGAACTAAACAATAAACTCAAAAGTAATTTATTTATTTATAACAGCTGCACAGCCTTTCTAATAACTGAATGACAGGGGTTTTGTTGAGCCTCATCTAGTGACACTTTTTTTGTGGTGTAAAAATCAGAAGGCTTAGCGTGACTTTAAACAAAGGGATCTGGAAGGTCTGGAGCAGAACACTGCAAATTAGCTGAGCATAAGATTATTAATTATCTCTTCTCTATCATAAAGCAGCTTTTTCTAGGTAATTTTAGAGCATCTGTCTTCTTTTAAAAAAATCCCAAACAAAAATTATCATTGTTTTTATTAAAATCAAGTTTGAGTATACAATGATTTATTCTTTTGGTATTTTTCCCACCAGTTTTTTCTTTAAACATTTTAAAGCACAGTATAACTATTACTTATATTCTTTGTATTTTGCTTTTCTCATTCAATGTTTTAAGAATTTTCTCTTATATTTTCCAAATCACTTTAACATGAGTCATGATATTCTTTCGAGTGAATATATTACTGTTTCTTCTTCTTCTGTGGGACATTTAAATTGCCTTCAATTTCTTCACACTATAAGTGAAGGAATTACAAATAACACTTAGAATCATTTTTAAGAGAAAGGGACAGTGCGAGAGAAAGAGAGAGAATCAATTTTATTTAGTTTTTCATGTGGCCTTTGTTGCTCTGACACTGCGTCGTGTACATGGTGCTGGGGTTTGAACCTGTATCCTTGTGCATGCCAGGCAAGCACCATAACCACTGAGTCACCACTCCAGCCCCAAAACTTATAATTTTTTAAGGCACAGACTTTATTTTTAAAGAATTATTTCTTTGGGACAGTTTCCCAGAAGTAGAAGTACTAACTAGGTCAAATGGTATGGATGTCTTTAAGGTCTTGAAAAACATTGCCAAATTGCTTTCCAAAATGTTTGTTAGGAATTTTTACTCCCACTAGCAATATATAAGAATATACAGCCTTGGCAGTAAATTCAGATATTAATTAGTGATTAAAAAGCTGATGAACATTTTCTAGTTTGATGAACGTGCTGAGATGTCTTTGGCCCTGCCTTTTAGAGATTCTGCAGCTCCTACCTAGGGAACTTCCCTACCTAGGCATCTTGAATACCCCAAAATGATGTAGTTCATATCAACCTCACTTAATTTCTCCAGCAGATGCATCCATCTCACCCTATCACCCAGGAAGTGGTTCAGACCTTTACCTGACAGCAGAGCTACAGAATGTCTGCTTTACTGGACCAGTCAATCAAAAGACCAGCAGGAAAAAGGGGCCTTTGTATAAGGAAGACCACCTGAAGGCTGGAAGATCTAAATCTGTCATTGATTTCAAGCTGGACAAACAGCAGGAGGACACATATATAGAGATCTGAACAGAACTGGTGGCAATGAGTTGGGCTGTTACTATCAGGTAGATTTTATAAGAAGTTGTCAAAAAATGTACTATCTTATTTGCTAGAGGCATACACTATAACATCTACCTTATGCCCCTTATATAAAGACCCAGATTGGGAAATTTGTTTTACAGCTTAATGTTATGAAATGTTTGCTCCTTGCCAGTGATAAGAATTACACAACTCAGGTATTCTTTTCAGCTTGGCAGCTTTGAGCCAAATGTGAAGCACTGCATTTTGTGTTACCACAAATCCTTGAGGAATGTGGAGTATAGAAAGGCAAGGCAGACTAAATTCTCTTTCTTTTCTACTTCTTAAAGTCAATCCACTGTGTTTGCATTTATATACCATAATTCCGAATTTAAACAGAATGGCACAGAGCACGTTAAAACCCAAACTGCAGATTTTTTTTTAAAGTGTTGCTGATTACTTAAATTGGAGTTTTCAGGTGACAAAGAGAGATTCTGGAATCTTATCAGTAAACTCTCACAAGATCAAAATTCATTTGAGTAAGATTTATAAGGCACCCATCACTCGTTCTTCTATTTGACAAGTGTTTTTGTAGTACCCACTCTGTGCCAGGTATCGTTCACCAGGCAGGGAGACGATGGTGAACAAGACAGTGTCCTGCATGGGCCTACACTTTCTGGCTGTGCTTCAGTAATTCGTATTTTTAGGACTTTTTCTTGAAGGCAATAAGAGGGTAATAAACACTTGTAAACAGGAGAACAGCACAATCACATCCTGGTTTCAGAAAGATATCTTTGTGAGCAGTGTAAATCTTTGGCAAGGCAAAGGTATAACTTGAGGAATAATTATGGGAATTTATGTAGAAAGGGCAATGAACATGTGAAGCAAGACGCTGGCAGAGGAAGAAACAGTGTGTGTGTGTGTGTGTGTGTGTGTGTGTGTGTGTGTGTAGTAAAAGCTTGTATAAAGGTAATCTGGCCTCCCCAGAACCAGGGTCCTCTGAGGGCCTCTGAAAACAATGAGCCCTACAAAGCCAGGAAGCCCCTGGAAATCCTCCCTGCCCAGACCAGCCCTCAGATGGCCTGGGTGAGAGGGGTTGGAAGACTGGCCACGTATGACAAAGACAAGGCTGGAGGGAGAAAGACAAGGCCAGATTGGGAACAGAGCAGGTAAGCGTTCAGGTGGAACTAAGGCCACAGGCAGGGGAGGAGCCAACCATTAAGGAATATACACAGAGGTAATGGAGACCAGACCAAAGTCAGGGCCAGAAATTAAAGAATTAAAGTAAATGTTAACAAGTAAAACCAGGTCACAGAATCTCCCCAACCAAATACCAATATACTGAAAAAAAAAAAATAACAACATTAAACAACTTCAACGGTTTAACTTACTGGCAGCAACCAAAAAGGAATGGATATAACTTAATGCCATATTTTTAAAAAGTGCTAGCCAAGAAAAAGAGAAGGGGGACAGGGAGACAGATTATAGCCCAACTCCTCCCACAAGGTACAACTTTTCCCCAGACCACTGATATTAATTAATCCACAAAATCCTGAGAATATTCATTAATGGGCCTCGATTTGAAGAGAAACATAAATTTCTGCCCAGAGTGTGATAAGAACAGAGGCTGAAATCAATGGTGAAATCAGGGACATAACAGCCTGGGACCAGCTCATGGATGCCAAGCCTTTCAGGCCCCACGCTGAGGTGGAGGACGGATATAGGAATCCTGGGACTGAGCAATTAAACAAATCTCAGAAAAGACAGAGGAGCCCATGTGCTTTTTTTTTTTTTTTTTTTTTTCAGGGCTGAGGACCCAACTTGGGGCCTTGCAAGTGCTAGGCAAGCGCTCTGCCGCTGAGCTAAGTCCCCAACCCGCCATGTGCTTTTTAATACATAACTCATCCACATTGTTTAAAATTCAGAAAGCATAAAAAGACATGCAGAGAAAAGTCTCCCTCCCCATCCCACTACCACCCAGGCACCTTTCCCACAGGCAACTGATTATTAATTCTTTATCTATCATTTCAGAGATATATCTTAGATATATTAAGCAAATATGTAGGTGAATGTATAAAGATGTATTTAAACATATCCTTTTTTCCCAATTTTTAATATAATGGCAGCATTTTATACACATTGTTCTATATCCTACTTTTACTCTTTTAAAATATATTCTGAATCTGGGTGTGGTGGCACATGCTGGTCACCCCAGCTCCTCAAGACACTCAGGCAAGATTGCAAATCTGAGGCCAAATTTGGGCAACAAAAAATTTTAAAAAGGACTGGGAATCAGCTCAGTAGCAGAGCATGTGCCTGGCACGCATGAAGCCCTGGATTCCATCTCCAGTATCAAAAAAAAAAGGTGCATCTCCTGAAGTCCTAAAGACCTGAAGATCTTCCAATAAATGGAACAAAAGTATATCCAAGAAACTTCCCTGAAACAAAAGAATTTAAATCTGCATTGAAGGAACACACTTGGTTCAAAACAACAACTGATCATGAATGATTGAAACAGAAATGTCTTGGTTATAAAGATAACACTTCAGGGATCCAGAAACAAAAATAAAAACAAGAAACAAATGAACAACAACAACAACAACAAATAAATAAACAAACAACAGCAACAAAAAAGGAACAAAATTGTACCCACAAAATGGTAAGAAACCAGTCATCCTGTTACCCTGGCTTCAGACTTTTCCAGAGCAACACCCAATGTCAAAAGATACTGGATGAAGTAATACTACAAAGGTCTGAGGAAAAGAAAGCACATTTAAGAGCATCATATCCACCCAAGATGTTACTCCTGTGCAACAAGGCAAAAGGCAAAAGACATCACTAAATATAAAAGACTTTGGCACACAATGCTGATGTGACCCTCTTGAGAAACACATGCTGTCAGAAGTTCGTCTAAATAAGATAAATCAAAATAAAGAACTTAGGAATGAATAAGTTGTGGTAAAGGGCCCATAATAGGTGGAATTCATTCAAGTATCACACTAAGACTAGACAATTCTGGTTACAGAAAATAACATAAATACTTATGAACCACAACAGTAAATCAATCACATTTCCTTAATAGAATTAAGAGGTGTTACCTAAATATTCTGAATTAGATATTGCATAAAATTGAAATATAAAAAATATAATTCTAATTAAAAAGTTTGATAATCTTTTTCCTGCTCTCTGGAATGATGTTTGCCTAAAATTAACAAAGATTTGCTCTACTGGTAGAATTCAGAATATTTTTCCTGTGCTGGGGATCAAACCCAGGGCCTCACACACACTAGGCAAGCAAGCACTTGCCACTGAGCTACACTCTTAGCCTTACAATGATTTTAAACTTTACTCTTTGTACTTTTCCACACTGCATGAACTCCTTATAAAGAATATGAATCAAAATTTCACAATTAGGGGCTGGAACAGTAGCTCAGCAGTTAACGGCATTTGCCTGGCATGTGCAAGGCCGTAGGTTCAAACCCCAGCACCAAGTGTTGGAGAATGAAGGCCACATGAAAAACTAAATAAAACTGATTCTCTCTTTCTGTCTCTCACTGACCCTCTCTTTAAAACAAAACAAAACAAAACAAAACAAAAAAAGGTGTTAGCTAGAAATTCAATCTCAACCACTAACAAAAACATGATTGTGAATTTGAACCAATTCCAGTCTCAACACAGGAATTTTCTTAAATACTTTATCTTGGCATACACATAATCTCAGGGAAACAGAAAATGTTCCTGGCTCAAGTGAAAAAGGCAGTGTCACACAAGAGCAGAGCAGAATGACACTACTGGGATCTGAAGCTGACGACGGCAGCTTCTTCAGAAGGACACAGAGGGCAGTTCTCTGTTCTTTTTCCCAGAACACAGAAAACTGACCATGTTTTTTGAGGCTGCAGCACCTGACCACCCCCAGAAAATATATTTTGCATAACCACATTTATATTATCAAGCTCTGACAAATGAAATTTAGATGGAAGTCAACAGCTAAATTTATGTTATTTACGATAAGCTCTATGGATTTATTTGAGGTGGGCATTTCTAAAACACGAACTTAACTGTAAAAGAGCACTCCATTTCTTTGTGCTAAAAGAAGTGTTATGCTGGGCACAGTGGCACACACCTGTAATCCCAGCGGCTCCAGAGGCTGAGGCCCTAAGTAACTGAGCAAGACCTTGTCTCAAAAGAAAAGGGCTGGGGATGTAGCTCAGTGGTTAAGTGCCCTTGGGTTCAATACTCTGTACCAAAACAAACAAAAAAAAAAGGTGCTACTAAGTGCATTCATGCTTCATTTTTACAAAAATGAAATGAATTTAAAGGGAGAAACTTAAGAAATCAAGTACAATGATACTTCATGTGTCACCAACGGTGATAAATGCTCAGTTAGAATTAAATCTTTTCCCTTCAGATGACAAAGCAGTCACTTCAACAGTACAGAGGTGCTTCTCAAAGTGCGGCATGTATACCCTAATGATGCACAGCAGTGTCTAACCCTGCAACACCCTACTAGCAGTCAGCCTATGCAAACTCACCAAAAGAAAATGAAACAAAATTTAGGGTGGGCAGCTCTTCATGAGGTGAATGTGTGCAGAGTGAATGGTGGCCTTAGGTGCCCCGGCTCTCACCACACTGACTGCCGCTCTATTGTTTAAAGATAATGTAATTTTCACAAACCAGAGCCCCAAACTGTGAGCCAACTACTTCCTATGGCATTCAAAAGAAGGAAGAACTTACACTTTCAACACTGCAGGGAAAAGCAACTATGTTTTAAGGCATTTTTCAAGGGAATTTCACCCCTACATAAGCAATTCCAAGTTAGAAACACAGCTACAGGCTATACACGGGGCATCCTAGAATACTGATTTTCCCTGAATTTTTACAGGAGGTCCATTTTTATATTAGAATATAAAAAGGGGACTTCAAAGGTGTCTCACTTTTTTTTTTTAAAGAGTTGAGAGAGACAGAGAGAAAGAGAGAGAGAATCAATTTTATTCAGTTTTTCATGTGGCTTTCACTGCTCTGAAAATTCACTGTGTACATGGTGCTGGGGTTCAAACTCGCACACTCACGCATGCCAGACAAGCACTGTAACTGCTGAGCCACCGCTCCAGCCCTGTGCCTCATGTTTTAGGCAGGGTATTTATTTTGCCCTCATTCTCAAATCTTCTGGGGTAGAACTAGATTCCTCACTGCTATTACGGAAACTTGGTAAGAAATGCTGGAAAAACACCATGATACACAGTAAGAATATAAGGGAGGAAACTGGGCTTAGTGAAAATAAGTAAAAATGTCTTAAAACCAGAGAAAGATACCTAAATGGACACAAGACAAGGTCTGTACACTTGTTTGAAGTGACCCACAAATCAGGTTCTGGCTCCTTTACAAGCAACACAGAAAGAGAAAATAATCCAGCTGTGTAACTGATAATGTCTGCGAAAGTAAGAAAACCAGGAGCTTGGTTTTTTTGAGCCATGTTCTCATCTATTAAATGGCTTTGACTATGGTGCTAGATTCTCGTGTACAAATGTTCTTTAACTGTTTGCTCTGATTTTTGAAGTCAAAGCTCCTGATTCTAGCAGCTTCCTCTTCCATTTAATTGAGGTTCTTATATGTAAAAAACCTCTAATAAGCTGGTTTCAAGTGGGGTCCCAGAGGCCTCTGAAGGAAATAAGCTTTTTGAGGACTGCATTAAATAGAGGTTTTTCACATGCTTGCTGATTTGGGGGATCTCTACTCTGAAAGTCTGACTGAAAGCAAAACACAGAAACTAAATACACAACACATAACCCCAATCTTTATGAAGATAAAAAAAAAAGGGTGTAACATTTTGAAAAAGATGAAAATACTAGATATCATTCTAGTATTCAGTTATAAGCAATGGAAACTTACTCAAGTCTCTGTATTATATAGTTAGCATTCCAATAGCAAATTCCCATCTGATTATTTTTATTTTGCACAGAACAGAACTGGTGTTTTAGACCAGACTGCTAATTAAAGTTGAAATAGGTCCATATATATTTCAACAGCAAGACCACACTGTTTCTTAAAAAAAAAGAAAAGAAAAAGAAAAAAACATTAACCCAGGCACAGTGATGCATGACTGTAATCCCAGTTACTTGGGAGGCTGAGGCAGGATGGCGGCAAGTTTAAAGCCAGCCTCAGCAAGTTAGCAAGACCTTATGTCAAAAACAACAACAAAAAAATATAAAATAAGAAAAGGATAGGAGTGTAGCTCAAGGCTAAAGCACCTCTGCATTCAATCCTCAGTTTATAGGGTAGGGAGAAAGAAAAAAGAGAAATATTATATAGTCACTTTTTTGCTAATGTACACTAATAATCCCTATGTGCAATGGATACTGGATAAAAAACCTTTTTATTAGGACCTCTTTATTAAATTTTGTTTCAATATATTTTTGAAAATTCTTTCATGTAAAGCTTTTTTAAGAGGCTGGAGTGGTGGCTCAGTGGCTCAAGGGCTTGCCTTGCAATGCACGAGAACTGGGGTTCAAATCCCAGCACCAAATACACAACTAAGTGTCGGAGAAACAAAGAGCAAATAAAAAAATAAAGTTGATTTTCTTTATATTCCTCTCTCTTTAAAAAAAGAGAGAGCTTTTTCAAAAGGCTGAATCCAACCCAATGGCTACTTATTGAAATAACACAATATCTAATGGTTGAAAGATTAGAGTCATTCTGCCTTTGGCTGAAGAAACCAACAATCACAGGGTTTCATTTAAGCAACCCAAGAAACACACTCACTTTTATTGGCAATGTTCTTTCTACAGAGTTCTACCAAATCATGTGGGCAGGAAGGAAGCCTGACAAAGATGAAGCTTAACTTTATCAGACACCTGTGAAACAAGGTATCTCTGGGAAAGTTCCTCTACTTAAGAGAGCAAAAAGCTGCAAGGGTTATGTATGTGGAGCTTCTCAGCTAAGAGTCTCGGCTGTTAAGAGCTGGAGAGCAACTAAGGATTCGGGTTCAATACCCGGCAGACACGAGGTCTGCGTAAGGTACAACAACTTGCCAACATTACACAGATAGTTGAGCACAACAAATATTAATGCTTAAAACGTAGTGGCCACTCTCTAAGAAGATTCATTATTGATCTTTATATAGTTAGAACAAAATTAAAATTCTTGTAATGCAAGTCCAAAATGTTTGTAATGTAAAATTTTTGCAACTATTATGATGATAGATTAATATTTTCTGTATATACAGAATACAAATTGTTTTCATCTTTTAAAAAATCAAGACCCTTGATCTTCCAGTGATGGTGTCTGGAGGCACTCAGAATTGTCCAGCATTTCATTTACTCTCGAAGAATTTTCCTACTATACAGGCTCTAACAAAATTAGGTTGTCCTGAACTCCTGCTAATATAAATATTTACTTTTATACCAAGAAGATGGGGGAAGCACCAAAATCCGCATGTGGAGTGTGCCCAGGTAGACTTCAGGGGGTTCGTGCTGAGACCTGAAGCTCTTATGAGGTTGTTTAAAATGTAAAAATCATGTCAGCAGGGTCTACGATGGGTTCCACGTGTCCTAAATATATGTGACAGGATCAAGCATGCTTTCCTCATTGAGGAACAGAAAAACATTGTCAAAGTGTTGAAGGCACAAGCATAGAGTGAGAAAACTAAATTTTAAAAAAATGAAACTTTGGGGGCTGGAGCAGTGGCTCGGGGGTTATAGCGCTTGTCCACCATGCGCTAGTACACGGGTTCAAACCCCAGCACCCACGTACACAACTAAGTGTCAGAGCAACGAAAGTCATGTGAAAAACTCAATAAAAATGGATCCTGTCTCTCTCTCTCTGACCTTCTCTTAAAAAAAAAAAAAAAGAAAGAAATTTCTTCGTAATAAATGGTCCAAAAGTTAAAATCAAAACAAAACAAAAACAAGATCCTAAAGGCAAATGAGCAATGGGCACAATTAACATAAAAGTGGATATAGTTAATAAATAAACAGATGGATTTATATGCAATTTCACAACTGGTAAAAAAAAGCAAATGAATGAGAATATCTATAATTTTATATGATTAATTTAATAAGTATTAAAAAGAATAAAACCCCAAATATTGACATTGTGTTGAACCACCATATTAACATTTTGCAAATGGGCACAATCCTTTGGCAATTCAACCTGGAAACATTTTTAAGAGCTTAAAGAATATTTGTATGCTTTGAATTAGTAATATCACACGAACATGTATGTTAAAAGTGCAAACCAAAGAATAAAAAGTGTATCTATCAAAGAGATGCTGAGGTCATAAACCAAAGACTAAAAAGTATATAGATAATATAACTATTGGTTAAAAATTATTTATAATACCTAGAAAATGAGAACAACCTAAAAGTTCTCTATTAAGGATGACATGATGACACATCTAATTCAGTAAAATATGTTGTAGTGATTTAGAAGTATCAATGAATATAAGAAGATTCTGAAACATCTTGTTATACCCCAAAGCAGAAAATTATTAAAGCTAACTGGGGTCCTTTCCAAAGGGACTCAAGAGACAATACGAGGATGTTTCCAGCTGGGTGCAAAAGTGTAATCCCAGCTACCTGGGAGATTGAGACATGAGGATCACAAGTTCAAGACCAGCTTGGGCAACTTAGTAAGACCCTATCTCAAAATAAAAAATAACAGAAAAGGGCAGGCTGGAGCCGTGGCTCGGTGGTTTCAGTGCTTGCCTGGCATGCGCCAGTGAGCGAGTTCAAACCCCAGCACCACGTACACAACGAAATGTCTGAGGAATGAAGGTCACATGAAAAACTAAATAAAGATTACTTCTCTCTCTCTCTCTCACTGTCCCCTCTCTCTTTAAAAAAAAAAAAAGAAAGAGAAAAAGAAAAAAGAAACGTGCTGGGGGATGTAGCTCAGTGGTAGAGCACTCCTGGTTCAATCCTCAGTATTGCTAAAAAGAAAACAAAACCACACACACGGAGGTTGCTACTAGCCAAAGATATGCCATTTTGAGGCTCAAAAAGAATAGTTACAGAGTTCACTTCAGCAACAGTGCACTAAAATTGGAATGATACGGAGAAGTTTAGCATGGTCCCTGCTCAAGGCTAACATACGAATTTGTAAAATGTTCCATATTATTAGGTCTGTTTAGTTATTTTTTAAAAAAAGAATAATTACAATAGACTAAATCACATCGAATACATTAAAATTCATCAACTGACCATAAACTGAAAACCAAAAATTTTCACTGTCCCTTTGATATGGTGATTTTTTTTTTTAAGAGAGGGGGGGAAGAGGAAGAGAGAGAAAGAGAAAATCAACTTTATTATTTAATTTTTCACCTGGTCCTCATTGCTTCGGGACTTAGTTGTGCATATGGTGCTGGGTGTTGAACCTGGATCCTTGTACATGCCAGGCAAGCATAATATCACTGAGTCATTACTCCAGCCCCATATGTTCTGATTTTTTTTTTTTTAAGAGAGAGGGACAGTGAGAGAGAGAAAGAGAGAATCAATTTTATTTAGTTTTTCATGTGGCTTTCGTTGGTCCAACACTTCGTTGTATACATGGTGCTGGGGTTCAAACCCATGTCCTCACTCATGCCAGGCAAGCGCCATAACCACTGAGCCACTGTTGCGGCCCCGTATGCTGATTTTTCTGTTTAATGGGGGAGGGGGGGGCAAGAAAGAGTGAGTGTGTGAATGTGTGTGCATGTGGTGAATTAGGGCCTGCTCAAGTCAGGAAAATTACATTCCAGTTTGTGTAGGAGGAGAAGGGTGTATAATACAACACACTATCCCTCATTTTGTTTTAAATTACAGACTAATGCTAATTGATTCTCAGAACTAGAATTCCCCCCTTGAAACTGCAATCCTTTTTTTTTTTCTTTTGAATCTGATGAAGCATTACTGGCTAAAGCCAGTCTGACATGGTGAGAGATGTCACAACTGATGGGAGATGTTGCTTACTGATTTAAAACTAAAACCTGAACTTTTAAAGGAATAACAAAAGCATATTCGGGTCTGGAGCAGTGGTTTGGCAGTTACGGTGCTTGCCTGGCATGAGCAAGTATGTGAGTCCAGCGCCATGTGCACAACAAAGCTTCAGAGCAATAAAAGCCACATGAAAAACTAAATAAAATTGATTCTCTCTTTCTCTCTCACTGACCCTCTCTTAAAACAAAACAAAACAAAAACAAAAACAGCATATTCAACATGAAAAAACATTGACATACTTTGACTTATCTTTTTTAGAGGATTCTGGAAAACCAACACATTATTCTAAAAACTGACAGATCATGGGAAAGAATGTTAAAAAAATAGTGTTATGTCACAGAAGCAAGGGAAGGCAGATGGGTACAACAGACTCAGGAGAAAGACTCTATTTCCACTGTATTCATTTTTGTATCTTTTGAATTCTGTACCATGTAAATGAATTAACTACTAAAAATAACTCATTTAAATATCGCTATAAAATTATATAACAAGGGCTGGAGTGGTGGCTCAGCGGTTTTGGCGCTTGCCTGTCAAGCACGAGGACCTGGGTTCAAACCCCAGCACCACGTACGCAACTGAGTGTTGGAGCAATGAAGGCTATGTGAAAAACTAAATAAAGTTGTTTCTCTCTTTCTCTGTCTCTCTCACTGTCCCTCTCTTAAAAACAAACAAAAAAAAGATTATATAACAAAATGGAAAATGCATTGTGTTAAAGAAAAAAACCCTAAGAATTCAAATGATAGCCACTGTCATTAAAATAATATAGACAATGTAATACATAAGAACCAGCTGTGGAAGGAAACACAGAAAGATAAAATTATGGACTAAAATTAAAGAATTTAGAGGCATTTTTTCTTTTTATTAAAATGAAACCCATTGCTATATTTAAAATGCTATTTGTCCAATAAATAATGTCAATGTGGGTTTTCAATGTAAAACACAGTATTTTCACTCTCCCAATTATGCACACTGGGATGGTGGGATAGCCTGGTTATTCGAACCTTGAGCCTACAATGAAGCCACCTAGAACCATTTGGGAGTAACCTGACCCTAGAGGCAAGAGATCACAGAAGGAGAAAGAAATGGTAGATGTGAAAAGTACAACGACTTTGCCCAGCTCCACTTCTGCTTCCCTGCACCTACATGGGGGTGGTGGCAGTGGTGGCGTTCCCTGAGTAGGAGGCCAGCAGAACATGGAAAGAGCCTGTCGACAGCACATAAAAGACACACACTGAAAACACTGCTTGCAGGAGGAGTGAAGCTTGTCAAAGTACTGCAGAGGCTGAGAAAGTGAAGAGAAGAGAAAGAGCAATTATAACCTGAACCTAACAATTCCTTGGCTAATTTTAACTAGAGAGGTGGAATATATCTGCAGTTTGAAAACGATAGGCAAATGAGTGTTCAGGTACAAAAAGACCCAACCCACACAGAACTTTAAATGGTCATTGCAAAAAAATTATATTTTCACATCAATCATCCGCTATTATTCTGATAATATTTCACTTCTGATGCCTCCAGAGGTAAATAAATGGTCTCAGGAAGAAATAAGGAAATCCTAGGTCCAGAGCAGAAGCTTATTGTTATAAGATAAAACCAATAAGAATTAATGTCCAACTATTTTAGGAATGCTACTTTAAAATGTTTCAGCTATTAATAATGAAAATCAAATATCATCTTGTGTTTATTTTGTGTAGGGGGTACTGGGGCTTGTACTCAGGAATGCTTGATCTCTGAGCTACATCCCAATACCTTTAAGAACTTTTTTTTAACTTTGGTACATATATACAATGGAATACTACTCGGCCATTAGAGAAAATGATATTATGGCTTTTGATATCAAATGGATGGAGATGGAAAGAATTATGCTAAGTGAAGTATCCCAATCTCAGAGACTCAAGGGCCGAATGGTATCTCTCATCTGTGGAAGCTAGAATACATCGGAAAGCAGTATGTTAGATGGCTAAGCTAATAATAACTTCAAATTGTATGATTCTCAAGGCAACAGGGAGATGACTCCCTAGGACACTTGGAGGCGTAGGGAGGGGGCTGGGGGGGAGAGGAGGGTGTAGGAAGAACTCCTAGGAGACTGGAGGGTGGGAATACGGGGGAATCATCCCAGAAGGAGAACTCTGTCCTCCACGAGATATCCATTTAAACTCAGGAGTTCTGGGGGAAACAGCAACAGGGGGACCCAAGCTGGGCATCCATGATATGGCATTAGCCCTGGATAACTAAGTATATATACACTGGTTCTTGAATGTTTGATAATGTTTCCCCCTCAATTGTATCTCTATATCCATCTAATAAAATTTGTTTTAATTTTAATTTTGAGATTGGGTCTCATAAAGCTGTTAAGGCTAGCCTCAACTTGTGATCTTCCTACCTCAGCCCCCTGATTAGCTAGGTTTATATGTGGGTGCCACTGCACCTTGCTTATATTTACTATTTAAACATTGAAATGAAGTTATTTAGCCAAAAATTTCCAAAATTTTATGTTAAGTAATAGCTCAGATAATATACTTATTCACATTGAACTGTTTAGAATTTTTTAAAAAAATTATTATAAAATACAAATAGAAATATATTTCAAAATGATACAATAATTATTTTTGGATAATGGGAACCACGGTGATTTTTAACTTCCTCTTTATGTCTTTTGTATAAGCTTATTATTTTTTACAATGTACATATGGTATTTTTATGTTAGAAATAAAGTATTTTCACTAAAAAAAAAAAAAAAACTACGAACGAGTTAAGAACTACTATATTACAAATTTTGTTAGAAATCAAAACGGTGGCTGGAGTAGTGACTCAGTGGTTGGAGCCTGCCTGGCATGTGCAAGGATCTGGGTTCAAACCCCGGCACCACATATACAACTAACTGTCAGAGAAACAACGGCCAGATGAAAAAATAAATAACATCAATTCATTCATTCTCTCTCTCCTCTTCTCCCTCCCTCACTTTCTCTCTCATTCTAAAAAATAAAAAATAAAAACAATCAAAATGGGTACAATTTCCATTAAAATAATGTATAACTATTTTGACAAACTAACGTATTTGCTTTCTAATTCCAATTAAAATATAAAGCAAATTAATCATTCCCATCAAGCACTATAACATCACTATATTCTATTGCCAGGTAGAAGACCTCGTGGATTGCTCTATTCACTCAGGACTTTAGCCATCATCCAAACCTCTAGCAGCAAACAATTCTAGTTGCTTGCTTACCCACTGTGCCATCTCCCTCTCTTCCTCACTAACAAAACACTGATCTTATTTGGGATGGCAATGTATTCCCTGCTAAAACCCTAGCTTCCTTGGAATCCCCTGAAGCTCAAGAAAGCCATGAGGTATGGTTTTGATCAATGAGAAATAAATGGAGTTTCCAGAAAGCTTTGCTTATGTAGTTAGTCACTTTCTGCATGGAGCGTGAGCATGACACCACATAACTTAGGTCTTGTAGCTATGGGACCACAAGCATAAAGATAAGTCAGGCACTAAAGATGGTAGCACGGAAAGACAAATTTCCTGTAACCAGGAAAAATAAATCCCTATTTGGGTAAGGTCACAGTAGTAATAGTTCTGTCTTGTATAACCAAATACAATCCTCCTCTTTCTTTTAGAGTTGAGGAAAAGAACTCAAAATCTTACGGAAATTTGTCTGGACTTAAAAGGTCAAACTATATCAGAGTGCAGGACTAGGTAACACTTTCAAAGCTATTTCAATTATACTTTCTAGTCATGGAAACTAATAAATACCCTGAAGAAGATTGTAGAAGGCTGAAGGGGTGGCTCAGCAGTAGGGCACTTGACTGGCATGCGCAAGGACCCAGGTTCAATCCCCAACACCACATACACAACTGAGTGTTGGAAAAACAAAAGCCAGACGAAAAAAATAAATAGTTTCTTTCTCTCTCTCTCTCTCTGGAAGAAAAAGAAGATGATGATGATGGAAATTTGGTATGAAAATTTCTGCTGGTGAATAAAAATTTCTGAATCATCCTTTAAAACAGAGTTCAGCACTAAGCAACTTAGTGAAACCCTGTCTCAAAATAAAAAATGAAAAAGGGCTGAAGATATGTCTCAGTGGTTAAAGTAACCCTAGGTTCAATCCCTGGTACTGAAACAAAGAGTAGTTCATATTTTTAAAAAATCACTAGTATTTTATGTCCAAAAATTTTAAAAATCTGCTTCTTTTTGCAGTTTGACATGTGGTATTCATGAGCATCATTTTGGAGCTCAAGAATGTAACAAACTCAATGCCAGGTCAAGATCTACTAGATATAAATGCAGCATTTAGCCAAAGTATTTAACTATTATAAATAGTAGATTGCTCTTTAATAATTATTTTTCCTTAAAAGTGGTGGAACTGCAATCACCCCCACCCCCCCAACTGATTATTTTAAGAAAAAATTTTCAACCCACAAGCACTACAATCTAACCATCTAGGCAAATCAGCCACAGATCCAAAATGGAAATGCATAGAAAGATAAACTCCAGAGAGCTGGGGAACATGTATCTCACTTGATTCTTCATAGCAAATAAAGTACTGTGATGAATCCATGGTTTTGAACTCCAAAGAAATTTTATAGACATTTATGGACTGTATATGTAAATGAACCTTAAGAAGGCCAAACACAGATCACAGGTCCCAGAGCAATTACCTGTACAGTTCAGCAAGCCTCTTCCAGGTCAGCTGAGAGGGGAAAGGGAAGCACTTTGCTTAAAGTCTGCCAAAATGAAGCTACAAGCCCTTACTTGCTACCCCACTACGAGGGGGAGGGGAGGGGATCTGCACTAGAGTCATGAGCTCACTTGGCTCTTGCCATGTAACCACATATTATTCCTAAAGAATTTCCAAGATGAACAGAGTTTTATTAGTGGGATTTATTAGTCCAAGCATTACTTTAGGTTACTTTTTAGCATTAGATAAGGGGAGAAAGAAATTAGGCAATACTTTTGTTCAACTACAATAATACTAAAAGCTAACATTTATTAAGGGGATTCCATGTGTTTTAATCAGCTTTTTTGTCACTGTGACCAAAATCCCAACAAGAACAATTTAGAGGAGAAAAAAGTTATTTGGAGCTCATGGTTTCTGAGGTGTCAGTCCACTGATGGCTGACTCCACTGCTCTGAGCTAAGGTGAGGCAGCACATCACTGGGGAAGAGCCTAGAGGAGGACTGCTGCTCAGCTCATGCTGGGATTAAGCAGCAGAGAAGGGGTGGGCTGCAGGAAAGATGAATACTACTTCTAGGGCTTGCCCCAAGTAACGGTCTCTTCTAGCCACACCCATTTCCCCATAGTTCCCACTCAGCCATTCAAACCAGGATGGGCTGATTCAGTCACAGGTTTCACAGTCCAATCATTCACATCCCTGCATTAACACTGGAGCTTTGGAGAGTCACCTCACAGCCAAACCACAATCCATGCATCAAGCCTGCTGCTATCTCCATATTTACTAATTTACTTGCCACACAGTCCAATTAGGTAGGTGCTGTTATTTTCCTCTTTGTATACACAAGTAGGTAAGTACCTTGTAATTACTGAATCCCACAGTGAATAAGTGGTAGAACCAGAATCAAACCCAGGAAGAGTGGCTTCAGATGCCAAGCCCTTAACTACTAAGCTATACCACCTTTAACCCCAGGAAAGAAACAATCTGGCAGAATGATGCTGCAGTGGCATTAAACAAACTCTTGGCTCTTCCTCTCTTCAACAGGTAAAAGCTAATTCTCCTCCCCTTGAGTGTGGTGTGCACTTAGGAACTTGCTTTGAACAAAGAAAATACCAGAAGTGATGGCATATGACTTTACAGACTGGGTCATACAAGGTTCTTCAGCTCCCTCTTTCCCACCATTCTGGGGGAAGCCAACTCTGGAGGACATTTCAGCAGCCCTGTATGGAGAGACCCAGGAAGCGAGGAAGCAAAACCTGCCACCAGGTGCCCTCCAGTTTCAGTCCAATCTTCAGATGGCTGCAGAGCTGGATAATATTTTGACTACAACTGCATGGAAGACTGAGCCAGAACTATCCAACTAAGCTGTGTCCTGACACAGACACAGCACAGGAACATGGTGCTGTACTAAGTGACTCAGATTTGGGTTAATTTTTAACAGAGCAACAGAAAACAATTACTACTATCAAAAAATTTATGAAAGCGCCTTTCATCAGAATCATATTTCCAATATCAAACCATATTTAGGTAAGCTGCCAACTGTGTAATTACTTAGTGGTTTTGTGTATCTGTTCATTCTCTGGAAGCAATAATCACTTTGATCACTATAGAGGGTGGAACAACATATCCTTTATATCCCTTCAAAACCATTAATAAATTAAACTAATTAATTTCTGAAATTCTACCCTATTTACTTTTCAAAAATAGGGGTCAGGGTATAGCTTGGTGGTAGAGTACATGCTTATTAGCTTGGGTGAGAGCCTTGGAACAGCACCAAATAAATAAACAAAAATGATATAAAAGTTGAAAGATTATTCCTGACTTAAATTGTCACATATCCTTTCTTTTTCCCTTTCCTGTAAGTCAATAAAGAAGTGATATAATCTACTTCCAAAAATCTATAAGAACAAGCTGTCTATTTGATTCCCGACAGTCTATTCAAGGTGCTAATCTGCCATTATTTATAGACCCTTGATTCCTTTCTTAGCAGCTGTCATTAACAGAACAATTTAGGAATTCAAAACACTTTATTCAACTCAATTGCCTCCTGGAATTATTAGTCATTCTTCTCAAGACTACAACTGTGATAAAAGCTAAAGATGAACCAAGTCTCAAAAAGGCTGTGAAGAAGAGCCACCATCAAAAACAAGAAGATCAACTGCTGTTCACTGACTGACATTCCTTTAAAACCCTCATTCCTGATCATTCAAGTACCTTTCATCAGAACTGAGGCTGTCTGGACGTATTTTCTGCCCCAAAGTTGTAAGTATGGTCTTCAAGGCATAACAGAGTTACCCTCTGACAACCCACATGTACTCAGAAGACTAATACAGAAGTATGTGGTACTTTGCCTACTCAGGCATCCTCCCCTACCCTAGGCTTTAGAAATGGAGAGCCTCAAGTTGTCTCATCCAAACTTAAGTGATCTAAAGGAAGAGCAGGGGCATGACCAGACTAGTGCCTGAGAAGTGAGGACAGGGGAGTCTGAAACCAGGGAGTGCAGAGGGGATAACTTGGGAAGTAAGTGGAAAAGGAAAATGGGTACAGTGTGCACTAATGAAGAGGCAAGAAAAGTGGAGAGGAAAAAAAACAAAAAAGAAAAGAAATGCATAGAGGTTTTAGAGTAGGACGTGACAGCCAAGAAGATTTTTAAAAACATGGAGAGGCAGAGAAATAATGTTCTTGCAAATAAAAGAAGCAGAGAGAAAAGCATAGGGTAAATGGTGAAAAAAGCAAAGGCTGACCCCCAAAACTTTCTGACTGGGAACCAGGTAGAAACTGGAGGTGCCACTAATAGGCCCAGAGAACAGAAGGTAGGTCTGAAGTGAAAGCAGGGAGGTTCTGTATACATTGAATGCGTGTTGTCTGCAGAGTACCAAGAGGAGATGGCCAACTGGGCAGCTGGGACAGGAACTCAGGAGGAGGGGTATACCCAGTGTAGAGCCACCTACATGTGAGGCCCTGTGTTGGAGCCCAGCACCACGAAGAAAACAAAACCCCACCTTTATATATTTAACAAATAGAGCACAGGTTGGGGGGAAATCCCAATGCATGCCAGGCAATTACTGTAACTGCCGAGCGACCACCGCTCCAGCCCCAGCACAGCTATCTTTTAAGCTCCCATTGTAGACCTCTGTGCAAAGATAATTTGGAAAAATGGCACGACAGAGAGAAAAGTAGGGTAACGGGCCTAGATTTGACTTAAGTCACCCCTGAAGGAGATACCCTTAAGTACAAAAACACTGAAAATGCACCCTTTCAGCCAGAGCACCAACTACAAGAGACTCAATCTGCAAGACTTAAGTTGGAAAAAACCTTGCTACTGAAGAAGAAGAAATGGATAAAAAAGGAAGAGGTGCCCTCTAGTGACTGGATGGTGAAAGAGGAACGAACGAAGTACAGAGAAGTGAAAACACCAGAATTAAAATACCTGCCCAACCGACCTCTTCAAACAGAAAGCTAGCCATAGGAACCATTCTCATCACATTTATGGGTGAGAATGTTTTCAAACTAGGAATCTTGAAAATCAACCTAAACTTCCATCCCTATCCACAAAATGATCTATAATCATACAAAACTACCATTAGAAGAACACAGGATAAAAACATTTCAGTTAATGAAAATGCCCTCCAAAAATACCCACATATATGTGAAAAATCAAGCACAATAATCCAAATGGAATTAAATATCCTTAAATAGTTTTTTTCCAGTGCTGGGGATTGGACATGGGACTGTGCATATGCTAGGCAAGTGTTTTACCTACTGAGCCACATTACCAGCTCTTAAATAGGCATTCAGGATATTAAAAAATACTTTTAATCTTAAGTCTAAACACTGAGACCAAAAATGGACAAAAAGCAGGCAGAAGAGAAATAAAAATTGAACTTGGTTAAAAAATAGTAAGAAAAAGACAAAACTGTATCTGAAACAGTCTAAGTTTCAAGGTGCCCAAAAGAAAACAGATTCAAATGAAATTTTAATAAAGGGCATTGAAGAAAGGTAGCAAAGCAACTGAGAGAATAAAAAGGGACAAATAAAGAAGTAAAAGTGATCTGAGAGGAAGCAGTTGAAAGAGAAGACAGTTAAAAATCAGCCAACATACATTTTTTGTAGTCCCTTTAAAAAGAAAAAAAAAAAGCCAGAATAACAACAAAACTAAAATGTAAAACTATAATCCAAAGACACTTCCCAGAAAAAGAAGGCCCAAATCTATATACCAAAAGCATCTACTGAATGTGCAGGAAAATTATCACAGCTATTCAAAGGCATATCCTACTAAAACTGTTAGACTTAACACACACACACACACACACACACACACACACACACACGAAATTCTCAGTGTTTTCAGGTAAAAAGTCAAAATATCTCAAAAGCACAAGATAATTAGGTTGGCATCAGACTTCCTAAGAGAAGCATAAAAGCAAGACAATAACGGAGCAGAATTTTCAAGAAATTCAAGGTACTGGGGCTGGAGCAGTGGCGCAGCTGTTTGAGTGCTTGCCTGGCATGCGCAAGGACCTGAGTTCAAACCCCAGCACCACATACACAACTAAGTTTCAGAGCAATGAAAGTCATGTGAAAAACTAAACTAAATAAAAATTGATGATCTCTCACACTGCCTCTTTCTCTTAAAAAAAAAAAAGGAAAAAAATTCAAGGTAAGAAAGTATGAACTAAACATTTTCTAGCTAGCAAATCTGTCCTTTAAATATTAAAGCTACAGAAAAAAAATCTTAAATAAGTATGAACTCTGGGAATGCTATGTCTACAAGCTATGCCTTCAAGTCCTTCTTGGCAGAGGCAAGCTCCCATGGGTCCTGAGCATTCCTGAATATTACTGCCAGGTAGGCCAAAGACCTGATGGCCCATGTCATTTTCTATGGGTGTGTTTTAAGGAAGCAATCTTGAGAGATAAGGTGGCATCTTCCTCTGAGCTTCCATTTACTATAAAAACTGTAGATTCTCCAAGTTCTGTATTCCTCTTCCATAAAACAAAACACTGCATGTACAGCCGTTCATGTGGACCCACCTGTGTCATTTCCATCATGTGTGGGACATGAAAAACTAAGAGTCTCGTGTCTTTTGCCAACAACAAACAGTAACACACTAACTTATTACCTTATGAGGAGGATAAAATTTCTGATGCTTTATAGTTTCTGACACTACCGGAGGAGGAAAAGCTTCATCCAACTAAAAGGTGATGGGAAACTAGGGCAAAAACTGACAATGGACACTGAATATAATGTGGACTATTAAGCGTGGACTTCAGACTAAAAGATTGGCACAGGACAGAAGAACATATAAATATGAGCTCTAAAAAGATAGGAATAATGCAAGTAAAAGAAATGAGAGGAAAACAGGAAAGGGAAAGAGGAAAAAATGTTCATTGCTGTGTAGGTGATAGGTAAGAATCAGAAGATAGCTTTTATAAAAATTGACAAGCTGGAGAGTAAAATATTAAATGAGAAAACAGAGAACTAGGGTATAAGGTAACCACTAGGACAATCAAAAAGAAAATCTTCTAAATTTCTAAATAAATAAGACACAGCGAAGATAACTAAGGATATATGTAAATTATAACACAAACATGACAGAGTAAGACCAAACATATGTCACATTAATAACCATGTGGGTTTAACTCATTAAAATAGAAATTTTCAAATTGGCTCACAAAATATGGCTCAACTGTATGCTAATTCAAAGGTGCATCCGGCAAATGGAAACAACGCAAAAGATGGGTCATGATCCTAATATCTGACAAAGCAGAATCAAGACAAATAAGAATTACACCTGCCAAACAGGACACTTTAATCCCCAAAGCCTCACTTTATAAATAAAGATGCTAGAATAATTAGAAACACACTAATAATTGGAGACTTTAACATTACCACTCTTAGGTAAAGCAGGTCAAGTGGACAAAAAATAAGGATACAGAGTCCTTTTTTTTTTAAAGAAAGAGGGGACAGTGAGAGAAAGAGAGAGACAGAAAGAATCAATTTTAATTTAGTTTTTCACATGGCTTTTGTTGCTCTGAGACTTCGTTGTACAGTTGTGTACGTGGCGCTGGGGTTTGAACTCATGTACTTGCACATGCCAGGCAAGTGCCATACCTGCTAAGCCACTGCTCCAGCCCCCAGAAGTCCTTTTTTTAAAAAAGGAGATACATATTGAATTTTTTACCTTGAGAGTAAAAGTAGAGTAGAAAGTATACATTCCTTCAAAACTGGGTAAGCAGAAAAACTGACCTGAGAATAGTTTTATCTTCTTGAGTAAAGAACATAATGAATGTCACAATGGAAGTTGTAGTTAGTGCAATAAGAAAAAGAAATAAAAGACTGCAAAGAAAAGAAGAAAAGTATCTTTGTTAAAAATGTCTATATATAAAATCCTAAAGAACCTACACAAAAAATCCTGGAACTATAAAAACAAATATAGAAGGTTTCAGGATACAAGGCCAACACATTAAGTCTACTGCTTTCTATATATAAGCAATAAGCAACTGGAATTTGAAAGTAAAAAAAAAAAATACTATTTATTATAAACCCAATAAAATACTGAGGTATAAATCTATCAAAATAGATATAGGATTTGTAAATAGAAACTGAAAACAATGATAAGAGAAATTTTAAAAGGTCTAAATAAATGGAGCCATTTTCCATGTCTGTGGACTGAAAGACTCATATTTTCAAGATGTGAATTCATCCCAACTTGATATTAGATTTAACACAATCCCAAAAAAAATACCACCACGCTATTCTGTAAAATGTTCACAAACTAATTTTGAAGTTTATGTGGAAAGGCAAATGACCCATATACTACCGAGAAGAAAAAAATAATAGTAAAAAAAAAAAAAGAAAAAAGATAGAGGACTATATACTACCACATTTCAAGACTTATAATCTGGGGGCTGCAGCGGTGGCTGGGCAGTTATGGAGTTTGCCTGGCATGCGCAAGTACACGGGTTCAAACCCCAGCACTCACGTATACAACTAAGTGTCAGAGCAATGAAAGCCATGTGGAAAACTCAGTAAAATGGATTCTCTCTCTCTCTCTCTCTCTCTCTCTCTGTTTTCCTCTCTTTAAAAAAAAAAAAATAGAAGAAGAAACAACTTATAATCTGGGCAATGTTCTGGTATTGTCAACATTAATAGACATGCTGATCAACAGAACAGAATGGGTAACTCAGATATAAATCCACATAACAGATCATTCACTTTGACACAAACTGATCTTTGACAGTTCAGAAATAGACCCATAGCCAGCTAGCTGTCCTTGGAAAAAGGAACACAGGCAATTCAATGGAGAAAGGACAATATTTTCAACAAATGATATTGAAACAACAATGTCCACATGTAAAAAAAAAAAAAAAATGAACCCAGACACAAGATCTGCCCACAAAAAATTAACTCAACATGGATCACAGACCTATCTGTAAATACTTCTAGTTGAAACACAGGAGAAAAATCTATGTGACCTTGGGTTTGGTAAAGCATTTTTAGATATAACACCAAAATCATGATATATAAAACAAAAAAATGGTTTTGATATAGTTTATTACAATTTTAAAATTATGCTTTGTGAAAGATACAATTATGAAAATGAAAAGCTATAGACTGGGAGAAAATATTTGCTAAGCACATATATGATAAAATATCTAAAATATAAAAACAAAATATCTAAAATACAGGAACAATTCTTAAATTTCAACAAGAAAACAATCCAATTAAAAATGGAAGGCCAGGCATGGAGGCACAATGGCTATAATCACAACACTAGGGAGGTTGAGGCAGGTGGATCACTTGAGCCTAGGAGTCTGGGGCCAGCCTAGGCAATATAGTAAGACCTTGTCTCCATATTAGGAAAAAAAAAAAAAGACAAGATCTGAATAGACATCACATCAAGAAAGATCCAGATGGGGGCTGGAGTGGTGGTTCAGTGGTTTGAGCCTTGCCTGGTATGCCTGAGGACCTGAGTTCAAACCCCAGCACCACATACATAGGTGTCAGAGAAACAAAGGCCTGATAAAAATAAATAAAATTGATTCTCTCTCTCCATTGCTCTCTTTAAAAAAAAAAGATACAGATGTCAAAATAAACATATGAAAAGATATACTTACTGCACCATTCATCACTAGAGAAATAAAAATTAAAACAAGAAATATCACTTGGTCTCTTTATTAATATATTATCTAACCATTCAACTCCTGCCGCAGAATCCTGAATCAGATCATTCTTTGGCTAAAAGATGATTTATGCTTTCACTGTGAGATTTAACAGCATTTAGTCATCTCAGTCACTACATGGTGTTTCCAATTTTGTTGGACTAATTTGGCTTTTTAAACGAAGAATAAAAGTAAAAATCATCTCAGCAGAGAACGTCCAAAACACACCACCCTTTTTATGATGTAAATTAGCTCCTTTTAAATTTTAATGATATCTTATATCTTATAATTAAGAAATATTTGTAAAATAATCTCCTTCAGGGCAATGTGCAAAGATCCAAGTCAAAGGACAGTGAGAAAAATATCCCTGCCTGTTCTCTAGCTAACTTGCTCATGCCTCGATTCCTGCTACTGGTTCTTTGTGTCCATTCTCATGAGAAGGCCTCCGGAAGTCCTGTGACTTCCAAGAGAAAAATCCTCTTCCTAATCCAAGGGTGCCATCTAGTGATAACTATGGCAAATGTACAGTACAGAAAATTGGTGTTTCTTGTGTCACAATTCTGCATTCTGGTGAGACTTTCAAAATTTATCAAGTGAGAAAATAGCAGTAAAACTACGGTACTTGTGCACCCTAACCCTCACACATAGGTTCCTGCAAGTATCCAACATTCTGACCTTTCCCATCACCACTCAGATCAGTGGTCTCCAGTGACATTACCGTTACTATTCAAGGATTTTCAGACCATCTGGCCAGAAGGAATGTTAAAGATCAAGCATCTAGTCTAAGGCACTAATTTTTCAGATATGAAGACTAGACCTAGAGAGAAGATGCCTGACTTGTCATACAACTAGGAATAGTTCTAAAAGGTCTGCTTGATAAGCAGCACGCTAATAGTATCTTATACAAATGAGATTTCAACTATCTTAAAAACAGGTTTCCAATGACACCAAAGCCCTGGTTGTTCCTGTAGGAAATGCCCTGGGCTCTCTTCATGACCTTCCCCTCTGAGCTGCATATGGGCACAACTCTATTTTGCCCAGTGCTTGGGCACTGCTTACTGAGCATCTGAGTCCTGGGTGAGCACCCACCCTCCCTGTGCAGGTGCTCTGGAATCCTAACGAGCCTGCTCTACTCCTCTCTTCTGTTCCTGCATCTCAGTACCTTCACACAGCGCGGAACAACCCACAGAGCTGCATGTTCCCAGCAAAGGAAACTGTATGTACAAAACCACAGAGGTGTGAAAAAGCAGTTTATTTAGAACCGGGGACAAAGCCTTGTGTATCAGGAGCAGAAGATACTGGTGTATCTTTCTTCTCTCTTCTCTCCCTGTTTGGGGAGAAGGCAACAGAATGAACCAGAGCCAAGGCAAAGGCAGGATAAGTCAAGCAGGTTTGAAGGGCTTCAGTGAGTTATGAAAGACTAAGATCTGAACATGATTACGATGGCTTTTTGTTTTAGAGATAGGGTCTTGCTGAGTTGCCCAGGCTGCCCTTGAACATGTGAACCTCCTGCCTTAGCCTCCCCAGAAGCTGGGATGACAGATGCCTGGTACTTTCTGTATGGTCTTGATAGAATTTTGGGGTTGGGATACTGGAAAACTACTGTTCTTGAATAATGGCAAAGACAGAATTGCAAAAGAGGGGAAGCCTGGCTTTGGCAACTTCCCACCCAGGCCTCCTGCTGTATCCAGGCAACTCTCCAAGGCTGAACGGCAGGACAAAGAGGCTCTCCTGCTGGGCAAGGCTGTATAGTGCCCATTTCCCACCTTCCCCTGCCATCACCACCATCAAACACACCTCCAGGCAGAAAGCAATGTTTGAATCTGAGGAAGAAATGTTCTTATTCACATTTGTGAGAAGGATGGAAATGGGCTTGGAAAGGGGTGGGTGGAGAGGTGGCCAGCCAAGAACAAGACTTAAAGAGAACCAGCAAGGAACATAGAGGCCATGTCAGCACCCAGTAACTAAGAGGGAGTTAGGCCTCAAGATCAGCAACTTATCCTCTGGGAAAATAACAATGTTTATTTGGTTATATTTTAGATAATTATTCTTTCTATTTGGTAAAATTCATTTTTTAAAATGTCAACTAAGCTAAGTAGAACCAAAGAAAGCAGTTTTGTGTCTGTAATTCCAGCTCCTCAGGAGGCTGAGTCAGGAGGATCCCAAGTTCAAGGACAGCCTGGACAACTTAGCCAGACTCTTTCACAAGAGAAAGCAAAAAGGTCTGGGGATGTAGTTTAGTGGTACAGCATCCCTGGGTTCAATCCCCAGAACTTCAAAAACAAAACAAAACAAACCACAGAGAAAGCAGTTTTGGTTTTGTACCCAGCTATACCCCTGATGGCTGGGTACAAGAATGAAAGCAGAATTTGGGGTGAGAGAACTTTGAAAGAATTCTCCCTTCTACTATGGTTTACTTCCAGAGATCTCTTCTGCTGAAATACAGAGGACCATGTCTGGTAACATGGTCGTAACAATACTGCACTGTAAATAATTAATGAATACTAAACCCTCTCAAAATAGGGGGCTAGAAGAGGGGGTGTTGCAGTTCAAAAGGATTTAGTTGGCTCCAATTGGTAGGAGGGAAGATATCTTCAATCTGATACCACTAAGGAGATGGGGTCTCTGTAGCAGCCGCTCCATCTCGTCCCTGGCACTGTTTGTTACCTAATAAAATCAGCTTCGAGCAATATCTTACAACTAATATTAAGGTGATTGTGAATTCTTTTACATTCACTTAAAAATTTTAATAAAAGATGCCATCAGTTTGAGACGTACAAGCTGGCACACACAGAAAATATGTGAAAACACAAATCCAAGGTATCTAGGGGAAAGGTCTCATCTCTTTGATGAAATCAAAGTGCTAACAGTTTCAGACATACTATGGACTATGACAGCTCATATCCAAATATCTGCTCTACAGTTGTAAATCAAAAGAAAACTTTAAAGTTGTGTATGTTGACAGTGTTACTGCCACCATGAAAGGTTCACCAAATGGCTGTGTCATCTCTTAGCAAGTATAACTTCACCTGCAGTCTCTCTGCCAGTAATTTTGGCCCCCACAAGGAGGGAGAGGGACCACACTCTGGGCAGTTAGCAGCAAACCACCCCATAATTCATATGCCTCCTCTACATTCTTATCTTGAAGACAATACAGAAAAAAATAATAACTTTTTTTTTTTTTT